>BQNB010127991.1:0-19350 GCA_026074375.1 Tanacetum coccineum | reverse complement strand
TTTTGATCTACTCTTTTAACAACAATTTCCTCCAAGTAACCATACATGTACCACTCGTTCACCTTGACACTGATTATGCTCAAAATCCTCATAGTCGAATAAACATCATGCTTGGACACCATTTTGGCTATATAACCATAGAAATTCTGACGTTTGGTTTGCCAGTTAGAAATTCCCAAAAGAGCATATCTGTCATAAACAACCTTTACCGGACTCCATAGGTTAGGAACAATATCTTCAATGCCCTTTAACTCATACCTTGCAGCTTTAGACTTTGTCATAAATCATTGTTCCCTCCTCTTAAATACTCCAAGTCATTGTTGAAGAAGAAGTCTACTGGGATAATTTGACAACCTTGAGATGACATTTGCTGTTAAAACCTTATTGTAGGCTTCATATATCGTTTTGCCCATCTAGGATATTATAACATTGATTACGCAGCGGAATAACAAATAAGAACAACAATATTATGAACAAGGCTTTTATTCATAAATTATATACTATTTGACTTTAATCAGTCGACTATGAACTATTCGACTTTAATCAGTCGACTATGCTATCCAGATAACTAACTATTACACAAACTAATAAGCTAACTCTTAGACTCTAATTGGAGAGATCTAACTATGATGGATGATAAAACTATTCACTCTAATACCCTTTATATAGAGGGATATTAAGGCTTACAAAGGAAGCTAATTAATTATATTGGGAAGCTAATTAAAACCTTCCTTTATCTTTGATATTCTTTGACTTTTCAATGCGTATCTTCATGGAAATCTTCTAGCTTTTAATTCTTCCATATGTAGAATACCAAAGTGTCATATTAATCCCTTGTTGTTTTATTCGTCTTCATTTATGCATATGTAATTTTGTAATCATCAAATCTGAGATCCCAACAATCTTCCCCTATTTGATATTACAAAACAATCTTCATGAATGAAACAATGTTTAAAGCTTCCCCTTTAAATAAGATCTTCTTGTACAGGTCACCACTTTAAAATAAGCTGCAAACCATATAATCTTCTTCCCCTTTTTGTAATCATCTAATAGGGGTCTTCTCTAGATAAGCAACTTGTGAACACTTCCCCTTAAGTGGTACATGTAGATGGTTAAACATGTTAACAATAAGCTTCCCCTGAAAGTATGCTAACCATCTCTTGAATCTCGAACTCAGTAAGCTCTAAGTAGTAATTATTGATGAAGAAAAATGAGTATAACCCATATGTTGAAGAAGTAGAATTTCCCAAACTTATGTCTTATGTCTTGCACTATCCACATGATGTCAAACTTATACCAAGACCAAAATATAAGTAGATCGCAATCTCTTGACAAAATCCTCATTTATCCTATAAAATGAGACACTAAGCACAACAACGTAACTCCTTAAAGTGATAGCAAATGTACGTAGTAAGCATCATAAGTTAGATCGTACACCTTTGCTAGATACATCAAGTCTTCATCGCCAACAATTAAGCACAAACAAGTTATCTTTAAAAGGTGCAAGAATCCTTTTAAGATATGATAAGAACACAAACCTGTGAAAATCAACTACAACATCAAATAGGCAATAACCAATTTTCTTCAAAATAATCCCAAAAACGAGCCACTATTTCATCATTGTTCGAGATCCAAACGCGTCCGTGTTGTCCCATATCGGACAAAGCTAGCAGGATTAACCATAAGCCCAGCAGTCTTAACTGAGTAATGCTAGCAGAATTAACATCCAAACCAAATAGCAACACTTTTTCTGTCACAAAACTGTTACAAAGTAGTCACTATCCTGTCACAGATCCATTACAAAACTGTTTCTAATATGAGTACTCCTTCCTCTCATAACAATTAGCAACAGAGATTCTGTTACTAAACCGTTGCAACCCTGTCACCAATTCGAGCGGTACTAACTCTATATAGAGCGGTACTAAGTGTGAAAAAGAGCGGTACAAACTCATGACAAGCAATATTAAACATTGCGAACATTATTAATTCCCTTAAGCAGCACAAAGTATAAACAACACAAACTCTCACTTTGCTCGAACATAGTGTTGGTACCTGCATTCCTTTCCCATCTTTCATAACAATATGAACATTCTTGAAGCCCAGTTCTGTTATAATATTCTTTAAATCTCACGGAAACATGCTTGAAGACCCATGTGTATCTGACACATAAAAAAATATTCAGATGGCCCATTCTTTATTCTTTTTGCTCGCCACCATGTGAACTTGAACCCATGTGTATCCATATTATAATCATATTCATCTATCTCACATGGGATGATTTCTAACATGTTGACAGTGGAGTATATTATAATAAGGGAAAACAACATGAATTAGTATATCATTCTTCTCTCCACACATCCACGTCCTTCACAACAGACATATCAAAAAGCAACCAGCAGCATTAACATCATAGGCAACAGGGGCAACTTTTCGGACAGCAGTTTGTTCTTCTTCTTTCACCCAAAACTCATTCTTACTCTTGTGGTTGTGCTTGTCACCATAATCATGACACATGCGGTTGGATCCAATGGTTAAGGTTTCTTCAAAATCAAAGAATCACCATGAACGAACAAGAAAGTAATAACCAAACCACATAAATGAACAACCATAGTTACCACATCATTCTCTTCTTTCACCAAGATCTACACGAATACACATCATGTGATCTAACAGTTTTATTGAATTGGGGTTTGATAAAAAAAACCTAATGTCACTGAATGTTTGTGGTTACCAGAAAACACAAAAGCTCAAAAACCCTATTTGGTTTTATTATTTACAATTAGAACATCAGTGAATCATGCTACTAGGGTTCATCATCACCCATGTGGGTAACTCACCATGACTAGTAACACCAAAAACCTTAAAAAATACCTTTTCTGTAGCAGTTTTATAAAAATCATATCTTTAATTTGAAGACTCAAATCAAAGATCGCTCCGGTCAGATTATACATATATGTGTATAGAACCTCCAGTTAAATTTTCGTGACGATCCAACGGTTAACGAACGATTTATCATCGTTTTACCACAGCTGCCCAGAAAATTCCGAACTTAGAAACCATATACGAATATTAGGTTTCTTCTTCATTCTTCGACATGTAGCACCTTGTAGATCCTAGATATCAAGAGCAACCCGCTCTGATACCACATGTTGAGAATCGTTTTAGCTCATCTAGGATACAATAACATTGGATTAACACAAAGCACAGCGGAATAAATAATAAGAACATCAATGTTACTAAACAAGGTTTTATTCATAACCAAACTATAGCATATAGATGTTGATCATTCATCTATAACTAACTAACTAACACATACACACGCGTGTTTTTCTAGACGACTCTCATAGGAGTTCTAGCTTTTCTGGATGATAAAACTATTCACCCTAATACCCTTTATATAGAGGGATATTAAGGCTTACAAAGGAAGCTAATTAATTATATTAGGAAGCTAATTAAACCTAATTAAAACCTTCCTTTATCTTTGATATTCTTTGACTTTTCAATGCCTATCTTCATGGAAATCTTCCAGCTTTTAATTCTTCCATATGTAGAATACCAAAGTGTCATATTAATCCCTTGTTGTTTCATTCGTCTTCATTTATGCATATGTATTTTTGTAATCATCAAATCTGAGATCCCAACATTTGCATAGGCAGAGGTTTGGTAAGATCGTAGAGACAACTATGACCCTCAGGGTTGTTCCAATAAAGTTTTTCAGACAAAGCACGATAGCATTCTTCCATGGTGTAGTCTAACTCCACATAAGTTTTGCATGTTCCTTTTAGCAAGTTGTAAACTGGTCCTACAAGATGTTCTTTTATAAGATTGTCGATCTTGAGACAGTTCATTGCAAAGGCAGAGAAGTCGGTCAGAGTGTACATCAGTTCATCAAAGGTGAGAGGAGGTTTTGTAGCTTTGGCCAGATCATTGAGCCAACTTTGTTCTGGCCCGTTATCAACTAATTTTCCTTTGTTCCATTCAGGATCAGGAGAAGTGTCACTTAACTTCTTGTACCAATCATTCTTGGGAACAGTCTCATTGTTGGGTTGTTCATCAGTTTTTCCCAAGTCTTCTGACAAATCCATTAGCATATCAGTATTGTCAAGCTCAGCATCATCATGTTCAGCATTGTCAGAGTCTTGCACAGAGATTGGTTCAACAACTTGATCTTTTATAGACTTGCCAGATTTAGAAGACTTTGAAGGGGTGGCTTGAGATTTTCCTCTAGAATAGTCCTTTGAAGTAGACGTCTTCTTAGAGGTTTTAGTTCCTTTGCTTGTCCTTTTTCTATTTAACCCTCGGTCTGATCTGGCACTAGGGCCTTCATCTTTATTAGCGTTATTTGGTTTCCTTTTCTTCAATTCATCATCAACACCTTTGTCCATAGTGTCTTCATCCTCAAGGATTGACTCTATGAGAGCATGATATAGAGCTCTATACTTAGGACTTTTATTGAATGACTTGGATTTAGTCATTGTATTAAACAAGGTAGTTTTTTGATCAAATTCTTCAAGTGCAGCGGTATCAGATAAGGTGATAGTCTCTTTAGGAACTTTCTGCTTTCTTGCATGCTCCATCTTGATTTTTTGGATGTCTTCAATACTTTTCTGAGGTGCATATTACTTCTTGAGTCTCTCTACAATCTCAGTTGGAACAGAGTGTTCCTTAATGATATTAGCTGAGTGTTTCTGAATCACCTTATATAGAGCATCGTCCAGACTTGATTCAATGTACTCTTTTCCAGCATTTGGAACTTCAGATTTGATTGTTGAAATAATTGTTGTAGAGTTATTAACACTTTTGAGCTCTTTTACATCCTTCTCCAAATCAGTAATTCTTTTATGGAGAGCAGAAAGGGTTTCAGACTCAAGAACTGCAAAGGTTGTAGTTGTAGCTTCTGTGTTTACCGGTGTTAGGATTGGTATTGATTGTGGAAGAGTATGAAAGAGTAAAGAAAGAAGGGAAGGAATGGTTGTTGCTAGAGCAGTTGTGACTGTTTCAAATGGATTAAAAATAGTATGTTCATGGATTATAGAAACCGGGATGGTGAGAAGTGGTGAAGTACGTGGAACTTCACGTTGAACATTAATGTCCAGCATAGAAACCACTTCCATTTTAGTAGAATGAAGATTCTCAAGGTTGAGGAATGCACTAGTATAGTTGGATGAAACAGAGTGACTTGAACTGAATAGAGGTACCTCAGTAGTAGCATTCTGTATGGCATGAATAGTAGTTGTTGTTGCTTGTTCCATATACTAACCTTGAACACTTACCATTTCTGGACCACTTTCTTCCTACACTCCCGTTGTTTATTCTTGTGTCTGCTCAACCTATACATGTGCAGAATCTGCCATATCTGCATCCTCTTCGCCTTCATCATCTTGTTCAGCATCTGTCAACCTAACATTGACGTCACCATACAACTCTTTATCAATCCTATCATACTTTTCTTCATCAACATCATTGGATTCATCATTCGTTTCATCATAAGTTGGTACATAGTTTAGAGGAGTATGTACAAACTCATTATCAGACTCTTATTCATCATCATCATTTATCTCTTGATTCTCAAAATTAGTTCTTTCATCATCAGCTTATTGAGGTTCATCATCACTATCTTGAACATCTTCATCATCATCTTGTACATTGGCTTCATCACCACTATCACCCCAAGATTCATACTCGCTTTTAGAAGACTCAGCCTTAGACACATTGGGAACCCCTAGTTTTAAACCAGTTCCTTCATTTATGTCAACAGATATGCCTTGTGGCTCATCAGGAGCCTCTGGTTGAAAACTAGCTCCATCTCCTGAGCCACCTGCTTGATGTATAGTTGTTTCTCGTTGGCTTCTCTTAAGAACTTTCTTCACTTGAGCCTCCTTAAGTAAGGCTGCTTCAGAGAGCAAATCAATTCCTTTGCTTTTATCAGTTGTTGTTGGTGCCTTCTTCTTTGACACAAACACACTAGGAGTGTCTTGGATTTGTACACCAGTAGACTATTTTCTAGAAGACTTCTTGGTGAGAGCAACTTTCTTAGCAGGTTCAGGGTCTTCCTCTTCTACTGTGACAAGAGTTATCTTCTTAGAAGGAGAAGCAGGTTTTTTGAACTTCCTTTCTTTCTTGGGAGTTGCAGCTCCAATAGCATATGCAAGATAAGTCTTGTAGGCAGGAGAGTCCTGCATCTTCTGATTAATTCATTACTTCAGAAAGTAGTGCTCTATATACTTGAAAGTCATCAGCTTTGGAGACAAATCTCATGGGACCCAAAATGCTATCATCCTCGGCAGTATGCATAAACATTTTGTTCCTTAAAGAAATTGACTTGTCTTTGGTACTGAAGTGATAAATGATAGCTTTAGTAAATCTGGGATAATACATTTTCTCTTGCTTCTTGGTGTCTCTGTTTTCTATTTGGAATGTGAAGTCTTCCCAAAGTAGTTCGACAAAGTCAACATTCTTTTTATAGAACATCCCTCATAGAATTTGAGCTCTCGAAAGTCAGAGCTTGTCAAGACCTGTGATTTTCCCAAATAAACACTTGTTCATGATTGCAGCAAAGGTTCTCCATGGTTGGTACATCTGATCAACAACCACTTCAGTGATAGATTTAATGTCTCCTTTGTGGCCAAGTTCCTTGATGAAGGAGACAATTTCTTCATCTGAGGGAAGTGCATCAAATTCTTGATTCGGAAATTTAGGGCATATTTGGATGATTTCTCTGAATACTTCCACATTTAAAGTGAACCTTTTCTTACCAATCTTGAACCGGTAAGATGAATCATGCTTGTTGATGGTGAACCAAAATTGATGCATATAAATTTCCAGGACATCTGCAGTGATCAGGAAAGCTGGATAGCAAGTGGTGAGTGCAAGAGCGTCCAAGATAACTTGATACGTAGGTTCCTTTTGAGTCTTTGCAGGATTGATTCTCATGTTGCATTTGCCAATCTCGACTCGTTTCTCAGGTGGTACCAAAGCATTATCAAGAGTAACTTGTTGAGCAGCAGTAGTAGTCATGGTTCTGCTAAGATTTGTCAAATATAGTTTATATACAAGCAGATATATTTTACTGGATGATAATTTGATTCATGAATATTGATTTTAAGATGCAAGAGGTGTGATTTCAACTAGGGATAAGTCACAGTTTATCAGGCATGCAATTAAAAACATAGAATGATGAACAAAGATGAGAAAGTCAACATGGAATGTTAACAATCTAACTTTTGGCCACATACAGTCAACTAAGCAACCAGATTGAATACTAAAGAAAAATTACCCTAAATAAATCAACTAATAAAAAAATTAAGGTATAATTCGCCTAGTTTAAAATCAGTGTATAATTCGCCAGTTAAAAAAATTATGTATAATTCTCCCAGTGATAGTGTATAATTCGCCCAGTACAAAACATGTATAATTCACCCAGTGTTTGTGTATAATTTGCCCAACGCAAAACACGTATAATTCGCCTAGTACAAAACACGTATAATTCGCCCTTTGAAACAAAGTGTATAATTCGCCCGGTTATAAAAGAGTGTATAATTCGCCCAGTTATAAAAGAGTGTATAATTTGCCCAGTTATAAGAGAGTGTATAATTCGCCCTTTGAAACAGAGTGTATAATTCGCCCAGGCTAAATATTATGCAAACACAATTTTTAAATTTCAAGCATCTAAATCAACTAACCATGGACCTTAGCGTCTACAAACAACACATGAACTATTATAACATGAATTTATCACAAAAATCTCATCCTTTTGCAATGTTCGACCCAAACAAATGCTTTAAACCCAAGATTATCAAGTTTTGGTGTTTAATCTTGTTTTAGCACACTCTATTACTCACATAGGAACATTGTGACACCCCTAAACACAAACCTAAGAATAATAACATGACCTTGACCATTTTCCCAAAATTTCGAACCAAGAATCAAGCATAACACATTCATAAGTTAACCCGATGTAAAACTGCTACAAACGAGTAATCCACACACCTTAAACATCAAAACCCCTCAATCAATTTAAGTTTTATACCACTTTTAATTTTAAAGAACCCTAGACCTATTTTTAGGTATTTTGAGTAAAATCTTGAGCTTTTGTCTAATTTCTTGTGGTTATAGGTTGTTTATGATGTAAGTAACATATTTGTAGTTTACCTTTTGGATTGAAAGTCACGATTTAAAGGTGTTCTTGAGTGGGACGAGTTCTAGCAATAAAGAAACAAAAATTTGCGTTTGTTTATGTGAGAGGGAAAAAATGACAGGGTGGGGGTGTTATTGTTTAAAACTTTTCAGTTTTGGCAGTTTCACCCCCTTAACTTTCCTATCCCTTGAATTTTCCAATAATAACTTTCTTAAGGCATTATCTATTTTGTGTTTTGGTAGAATTAGTCCCTGAAGGTTTATTCTACTAGACTTAGCTTCTCAGATTCTTATTAAGGCCCTAAAGGATTAAACGCAAAACATATAAAGCTCAAATAAGTTAAATTTAATTAACTCCCCTTTAAATATTAATCCGTTATTGTTTAAAACTTTTTTTTCCTTTTATCACATGATGATTTTTCAAGAAGATTATTTGACATTTTCTCTCCCTCAAATAATGTTTTATTTCTTATTTAAAGAGCTGTAGACATTGTTCGAGTGGTCAAATGCCTTTAAAAATCATGTTCTGATGAAACTTTAAGATGATTAGTCATTTTAAAAAAATTAACACCTTAATAAATAAGATTTTTCTTATTTTGAACAAATAAATGCACTGAGACGCACATTTATTGTATATAGGAAGCACGGGTTGTGTTACAAAGTAAACACAAGCCTTTGTATGAATATAAAGTAATTCATACCCGAGAAAAATTAATTTCCCGTTGTGAGGACAAGTTTTCTTTTTGGCGAAAAACTTGCCTTTAAAATGAAGACCATGTTGTTATCTTAAATAATAGCAAGCCATTGACATGTTTTGAAAACTTTTAGAACTTCTGGTCAAACTTTATTTACAACATCGTATCATTATTGAATGACATTTCTAAGGCTGTAAATGTTATCGATTTTAAGAAGACATGTTAGAGATACATATTTTTGTATTTTTCTAATTTTTTAATTTTCTATTTTCTTTTTTTTGAAAAATTTATATAAAATGAAAAATCTTTTTGGGTTTTTATATTTTCTTATATACATATAATACACAGGATATGCCACGAGTTACCACCATTACTCGTCTTCTTCCTCTGTCAGACTCTTTAGTATGTCAGGAGACATGCTTTTCATACCCAGCTTTTCGACCAAGAAGTTGAATCTTTCTTGTGGCAAAGCTTTTGTGAAGATGTCTACAAGTTGATATTCGGTTCTGACAAAGTAGAGTTTCACTACTCCATTCTCAACTTGCTCCTTAAAAAAGTGGTATCTCACATCTATATGCTTGGTTCTCGAGTGTTGAACATTGTTTCAGCATAAAGCGATTGCACTCTTGTTACCACAGTACAGAGGAATCTTGTTATCACATCCATAAGATTTGAGCACAACACCCAGATAAAGCAATATATTATGCCTCTGTTCTAGAGATAGTAGTGCTCTTTTGCTTTTTGGATGACCAGCTAACAAGTTTATCTCCCAAGAATTATGCACTTCCAGATGTGCTTTCTCTAGTATCTTGACACCATGCATGGTCTGCATCTGCATATGTTGTTAGAGTAATGCAAGAATCTTTCGAATACCAAAGACCCATATCTAGATCCTTTCAGGTATCGAAAGATTCGCTTAACTGCATGTAAGTGCTTTTTGGTAGGTTGTGCCTGATACCGGGCACACATGCACACTACAAATACAAGGTCTGGTCTGTTGGATGTATAATACATTAAGGAACCAATCATACCATGGTAATTTGTGGGATCGACTGGTTTCCCCTGTAGATCTTTATCCAGTTTACTTTTTTAAGAGTGTCAATGCGATCACTAGATAGCATACCATATTTCTTTATCATTTCAAGAGCATAATTGGATTGGTTAATAAAGATGCCTCTAGGACTTTGAGAAATTTATAATCCTAATAAGAAAGTCATTTTCCCCATCATCGATATCTTATTTTAGCAAATTCATCACACATAGCAGGATTAGTAAAGGCAAAAATTATATCATCGACATAAATTTGTACCAATAAGATGTCACGTCCTGCTTTTCTTGTGAATAGTGTTGGATCGACTGCACCCTTAGAGAATTCTTGTGATAGTAAAAAACTGGATAACATATCATACCGCGCGCGTGGAGCTTGTTTAAGACCATTGAGTGTCTTTTTTAGCCTATACACGTGATTTAGCTTGTCTAGATCTACGAATCTTGATGGTTTAGAAACATAAACCACTTCGTGTAGCTCATCATTTAAGAATGCCGTTTTAACATCCATCTGATAGATTGTCATGTTCTTGGTGGCAGCATTAGCAATGAAGATACGAATAGCTTCTATTCTGGCAACGGGTGCAAATAGTTCCAGGAAGTCTATTCCCTCTTCTTGTTGGTATCCTTTAGCAACTAATCAAGCATTGTTTTTGAGTATACAACCACACTCGTCTTTCTTGACTTTGAAGATCCACTTCAACTTGATCAACATTATGAGATATGGACACGGTACTAATTCTCATACTTATAGCCTCTTGAATTCATGTATTTCTTCTTGCATTGCATCAATCCAGGAGGGTTCGAGCATTACTTCTTTATAATTTATGGAGACTGAGCGAAAAGGATCTCCAATCACATGTGCTATTGGATGATTCTTAGTTCATTTACCAAGAAGTTTAAATGGAGTGTAGGATGGCCGCACATTAGATGATGATCCTTGAGAAGTTGAGTCTTCATGAAGAGTTTCATGAAGTGGATTGGTGTTTGCTATTTTATACATACCTTTTACCATGAAAAATGAACTCAAAAGACAAAAAACATAATAAAAATTGCAAATATATGTTGTTTTTGTGTTTGTGTATGTGCAGGTACGGATATTAAAGAAATGGACAAAAATAAAGAAAAACCTGACGAAACCGAGCACAGAAATGGAAAGAGCACGAGATTTCGAGTCCAACGGTTCCCTGGGATTTTATTGGGCCAGCCCGTAACCCACTTAATGGGCCGGACCAGCCCAAATAAAATCAAAAGCCAAATTGAAGCGCAATAATAAAAATGTTAATATCTTATTTTGTAGAGGATGACGTCACATACATGTGACTAGAAATTAAATAGATATGGGTCATGTGCTCCTCCACTAGTTCTTCTTTCAGCCTATCAACATTCGACACGTGGCAAGGCATTTTATATTTCTCATTCATTCCATTTGCAATTGACGAAAATGATCCAACTGTCCATACTTGCTGCGTAATATGAAAGCTACAAAAATTTCCACGTGTCGCAATTTCATCGGTTGGATTTTCCTGCAGCAATTGGTGATCCGAGATAGCACACACCGAGCAAAATGATTGGAGGAATTATGAGCTAATTTTCATATCTCACCCCTTGGAGCCTATAAAACTCAACTCGCCACCCCCACTTGGACCAGTTTTTTTATTATTTTTTCTTAGTTTAGTTTAGATATTTTTAGCTTATTTCTTTCTTGTAATTGCTTATTTTAATTTTAATGCTTATTGTACTCATCTCTTGTCTCAAGCTTGTTAGTATGATGTAATAAAAAATTGTTCGAAGCTTATTAAAGATCATGGTTTGCTTATTTATTTTTTTGTTGTTGTTTGCTCGATTCTAGTTATTTTTGTTTGTAGGATTAGTCTAAAAATTTGTGATGCTTGCTCTGTTATTCATTACCCCACACCTGTTCTAAACCATCCATTTCTATACAAGCCCAAACTCGAAAATAACCTTTGTACCACGTTTAGCTTACTAGAATTGGAATTAGACTTAGTGGAAACCTGTTGGCAAACATAATTTAATTAGGCTAATTATTTTTAGAAAATTATAAACTGGGCCTCATATGGTTCTTAAGTTTCTTTTTTAGTATTGAAATAGGGACCGTGAATTTGTCAAAAACAGAATTTATAAATTGCAGATTGTAGTAAATTTGTTTAAATAACATTTGTTATAATGTGTAATTTTGGATACCGGTCAACTCGATGAGGCTGAGCTTAAGGGTTTGTTTTTTTTATATTTTTTTTTTTAAAATTATATTTTTTTTTTTTTTTATTATTTAGCTAGACCTACTTTGTATTAGATTGTTTTAGTTACATAAATCGGCGTGGTAATCGTTAATTGCGGGTCTCCAATTCGGTTTCACTTCTAATCCTTTTTCAATTAAACGTGTAGTTTTTTATTTTAATAATATTTTGTTTTGATTTATGCCATGCTTAGTGTAACTTTATTTTTAAAATGTTTAGTTTTATTTCATTATGAGTAGTGAGTAGATTTAGTAGTGCTTGTTAAGTGATTAGAGATTTGGAATTTAGGTGCGGATTTAAAAAGATTTAAAAAAATTTTAGTCATAAGTATTGTCTTTTTTCGATTTACAATTCCGTGCATTTATATTTAATTGCAATTTAATTTCTTGTCATATATTTTTAAGCATTTCATTTACTTGTCATTTTTAATCGTAAACCTACCCGCAACTAGATGAACTTTCACGTCCCTATAGAAAGCATATTCGTCATTTATATTTTTAGATAAATTTTAATATAATCTTGTCGTTTTAAAAATCTAAATTAAATTTTAGTTTCATTTTTAGTATAAAAAATAATAGTTTAAAACCAAAAGTTTAGACTTTCTTTTATATCTATCCTTTAAGTAATTATAGAGAAAACAAAACCAAAATATTTGTCATTCAAGCACCAAACGAAACATCCTCGTGAATTTCAATTCATCTCTCGCCGTGGAAACGACACTCGAAAGATAGACTATTATTTTTTCTAAAGTGATTTTCTTATCTAACGGGATACTCTCTATACTACTATTACTATTTGGTATTTTATATATTTTATTATATATATTTATATCGAACCAGTTTTTGGCGCCGCTGCCGGGGAGAGGTGTAGCGATTTTTACGGGATTGTTTGTGTTCGAGCCTTGAAGACCCTTCCTTGTGAAGTTATTTTCTTTATAAAAAAAAAAAAAAAAAAAAACCAAAAAGTACAAAAATATTTTCATTTTCTTTTTAGTATAATTATCATATAATTAAAAAAAATCAAAAATATAAAAACATTATCCTTAATTATCAATAAAAATCATCATCAATATAATGCTTTCAACTGAAGCATTATCATAATAAGTTCCCGAACAAAAGATTTAAAACTTGCCTTTGTGTCACTTGTGAAATACGGCTCACCTTTAATTGATAAACAAACTATAAGAGGGGTATAAGAGGATTAACCTAGGACAACGACCCGAACGGAGAAGGTATTTAAATAGCTTCGCGCATTCCCCCCACCTCCGCTCCTATGTGCTTTTGTCTTTTAAAGAGCTACTCCGTTGAAACGAGTATATTATTGGTTTAATTGTCTTTATATCATTTTGTCCGTTAATAAAATATGTTGCTTAAAAAACTCTCAAAAGCCAAAAATAATCTTCTTTTTCTTCTTATCCATTTAATTCTTTTCTTAACCCTACCTTTGTTAATTCTTTATTACGACATTCGAATTAACGATTTGAAACGATTTACCGCGATTAAAGATTCTCGTACTTGTGGAAGTCGTACACCTCCAAACAGTGGTTGTTCGAAAGGGAGTCTTGAGGACAACATTCTTGTTCCAATAACCCTACTCGTTTCTAACGATTATCCTTTACATTGAAAAATTTTTGTCTCGAATGAGGCTACCCAAAACAGGCTTCAATGTCACGGATGTGCTCATAATCTACAAAAGACATTCAGGAAGTCCTTCAAGGACTTCCACGACACTACCAATTCACCGAGTGACAATACCAACGTTTGTTAATGCCCTCAAGAGCATTCGTTGGTAAACAGACCCCGTTAAAACCTCACCAGTCCTCCACACATTGACCATTGGTTTTCACGAGTGCGGTGATACGTTAGATGGGAAACTTTCTTGTCGACAAGCCTTGAAAGTCTTGTGGGAAAGTGCTCATTACGTTTATAATTGCCCATCCGAGAGTTTCCGATTATCTCTAAACCGAACCATGCCAAAAATCCTACCATTGATGACCCCTACAAAACTTACAAAGTTTTACAACAACCATGTCTTCTTGGTACTTGCAAAAATGTGGTTGTAATGATATACAGGAGTTGGTTTTTTTTTTTTTTATTTTGTTTTTTTTTTTTTTTTTTTTATTGTTACTGATTGGAAATGGAACACCAAGCTATTTTTCAACTCCGTACTCTTCTAACGATTCTCCAAGTGTTGCAAACCATCCTCCACAACCCCAATACGTACCATACTCTTGTGAGTTATGTGGGAACGATTCTCATTACGGTTACGATTGTCCACTTTCAAGTCCCGTTTTCTACAATTCCAGGACCCATTTTTCAATCACACTTTGATTATTTTCCACCAAACTTCACCGAGTTTTCCACAACATATCTTTGTTGTGAAATTGGCGGGGGACCTCATGAACTTACCAATGTCACACAATGAATGAAGACTATTATCATGAGCAAAATTCTTGCTATGATTATAATTCTTTTGGTTTTGACCCATTTCAACCCCCGCAATATACCGTCAATCATCCAATCTTCAATTCCCAAAATGACCTTCTCAATTCTCAAAATAAGCTTATGGAACAAATGACAACCTTACGTGATTTGGTTGGTCAAGTTATACAAAAGAAGGAAGAAGAAAAGCGAATTGCGGAAGAGCAAGCGGCTAAAGATCGATATTGGAAGATTCCCATTTGCTATGATGATGACGATAACTATACCATTGCAATCACACCCGTCTTACCAACCAAGGAGCCCGTTAACTCTCTAAGTATGGGGGACGAGCATCTTGACACCATTCCGGCAACGAGAATTGACTAATAAAAAAGTCAAGTGTGAGAACCTTATCCCAATCCCAAGTGAGCCCGAGGGTATTCCCGACAGTGTGTGTGATGTGCCTCTTTGTAACAATCCTACCTCTCTTGAAGCTTTCAAAGAACATTCTGAGACTATCATCGATTCCAACGATGATTCTACTTCGAGTGATGACGATTCTTATGAGAACATCGATTATGTCGATGCATCACCTCCCGATGATGAGATCGTCAGCTTAGAGGTGGTAGAGATTGTTTATCCGGAAGTTGGAAGGATTGATACCGATATTCTTCTAACAATCAAAGACGATCTCCTTCCGTGAAACAAAATGTGAATGTCCAATCTTCATATTGCTAACATCGAAGCATTAAAAGATAACCCTCCATCATCCGATGTTATGTACCAAGTCTTCCTCCCACATCTCCTAACCTTTCTGAGAGACTAACACCTTTGATAATTCTTCACCCGAAGCTGAAACTTTCTGCTTTGATTTAGAAGAGATTAGTAGTGGCAGTCCCACTACTCATTCTGATTATTCTCTTCCGGATTATGAAGCTTTCTATTCTGATGACGATCATATTAAAGAAAAAAGTGGCAGTACCACTACTCATGTTGATTTTTCTCAATAATGATTACGTTCATCTTTGAAAATCTTTGATCAATCCCTTTTCCTCCTGCCGATAGGAGTGATTTTTATCATGAGGAGTTCGCCGGTGAACTCGCTCACATCATATCTCCACCGGAGTATGATCATTTCTGCTTTAAGATTGAGCCCGAGCTGGGCAATCTTACTATGGATGTGGTGAATGATATTTTTCCACAAGAGAACCCAGAGTTCATGTGCCTAATGTTTATCCACCCATCCCACCCTGGATACGGATTTCATACTTTTAAGTGAACCTCTCTTCGCTAATTTTATGGATCTTTCTTCCATTTCTCACGTATCCAGTTGCTACCTCCATATCTCTCTCTTGTGGGAATGAAGATAACACATTTTTTGACAACCCGGCATCATCCGATTATCAGTCTTTTATCCAGGTGTATCTCATCGAATGAACTTTCATGAAATTCAATGTTTATCCAAACCACTTGAATGAAAGTCCGATTAAGATTTTATCTTCCACTTGCTCCCCCATGGACCAATGAATTCGGGGTCGAGTCGAGCTTGTGACTCGGTTAACAAAAACAAGGCGCTTCGTGGGAGGCACCCCATGCTTATCCATTCTATCTTCTTTCTATTTTGCTAATATGTGTTTTGTGTTGTGAGGAGGCTCGCCTCTGCCATTATCTCGTGTTTTGTGTTTTGTGGTTTATTGTCCAGGATTGCCCGGATTTTGAAGCCTCTTGTGCTCACGGTATTTGTCCTTCGATCACAAGAGCTTCACAATTCTCAGCTTCATTTGGGAATCCCGATATCCTAATCTTATCGACTAACGTTTATCTTTAAGCATAATTCATAAACGGCTTAGGATTTACGTAGAAACCCTCGTAAACATGAGGACAATGTTTTCATTTCTAGTATGGGGGGATCTTCGATTTGATTGTGCCTGCAACCGTTGTTTTCACGTAATCCTGTTTTTACCACCAAAATTTCAAAAAAAAATTAAAAAATTAAAAAATTTTCAAAAATAAAATAAGTGTTTTGTCACAATTTTGACTTTCCTGCAGGTAGTAATAAATTAAATTTTGACTCGTCGAGCGTAGTTGAGCTCTAAAAGCATGTTTCCTTAACTTAAACTAATGCGTTCGCGAATATTCGCGAAGAACGAAAAATGATAGTGTTAATTATAAGTGGGATGCTAAACAAGGATTATTTGGAAATCTTAAGAGCTCATAAGTGTAATTTGTCGCTTTTTCTCCCATAAGCTCTTAACCGGACTAATAATACGTGCTACTTTTGAAAATTATAAATAAATCAACAATTTTTTGAAAATTGAAATATCCATATTTTTAGTCTTAGTTTAAATTTATACTTAAATTTTCTAAAAACAAAATTTTCTCTTCCCAATTAATAAATAAAGAAAATAATAAGTAGAATAAATATCTCCGTCAGATTACTTCATCTTGTCGGAGGCGTGACCGATGTTGAAGTCTTCATATAAGGCGGGGGCCGGTGTCATAATAAGTAGAATAACCTCTTGTCGACTCGCTATCGATGTGGCTTCGAGATAAAAGGCACCGGTAATATATTATGATTACAGCAAAATATATATATATATATATAAAAAATAAAAATAAAAAAAAAAATCCAAGGTCGAAATATGTTTGCTGCATCTTGTCGGAGGCGTGGCCGAATGTTGCATCCATCTAAAGGACCGATGTTTAATAATGTTGCTTAAGTTTATATTGTTTAATGGAAAATCTTCTTTTTTCTTAAATTTAAATATGCTTTTGAGCTAAGACTATTTTATGATTACATTGAATAAGATATGTGTTAACGGAAAACCTAAGAGATTTTGAAAACGAAGGTCCGTGAGTCCCGATACTAAGTCCTCCGTAGGTGTCAAAAGCCCGTCACTAGCCGATGATGTTGGAGGGTGCCGAACGAAAAGTCGCTACATGGAAGATCTCGCCTTCCAAACTCAATATTCTCGGGTGAAGACGTGAAGCAAGATTTTGCATAAAAACCGTTGATCCATGGTTGAAATTCGAAATAGCACATTCGCCTAAATATAATAATTGTCGGGAGTGAAAAGTTTACAAATTGCAAATATGAGTAGTGTTAGCATCTATACTTGTACTTAACGGTGATTTTGTTTTAAGCTTGGTTTGGAATAAGTGAAAAGTCGGGAACGATGAATTTATCCTTTTTTAAGGCATTTTAGGATTAAAGTGCATCTTGTTCTATGATCCCTAACGGTTATGAAAATAACGAAAGTCAAATAAATTAGTTAGTTGCTAAAATAAAATCAAAAAAATAAATAAATAAATAAATTAAAAAAAAATCAAATCAATCAAAAATATTAGTAGGAATAAGTGTATACATTTAAAAAAAATTGGTAAAAACGGGGCTTTTCAAACTATTGATTCCTTAATTAATACTTTATAATGAGCACTTTGCACTTTTCAAGGTGATTATTTGGGGATTGGAATTTTTAGTTTTAAAAGCGTGCGTGAGACACGCAATACTATAGTATGGGGAATTTTGTGTTTGCTATTTGTATACATACCTTTTACCATGAAAAACAAACTCAAAAGACAAAAAACATAATAAAAATTGCAAATATATGTTGTTTTTGTGTTTGTGTATGTGCAGGTACGGATATTAAAGAAATGGACAAAAATAAAGAAAAACCTGACGAAACCGAGCACAGAAATGGAAAGAGCACGAGATTTCGAGTCTAACTTTCCCATGGGATTTTATTGGCCAGCCCTAACCCACTTAATGGGCCGACCAGCCAAATAAAAACAAAAGCCGAAATGAAGCTCAATATTAAAAATTTAATATCCATTTTGTAGAAGGATGACGTTCACATACATGGTGACTAGAAATTAAAATAGATATGGTCAATTGCTCCTCCACTAGTTCTTCTTTCAGCCTATCAACATTCGACACGTGGCAAGGCATTTTATATTTCTCATTCATTCCATTTGCAATTGACGAAAATGATCCAACTGTCCATACTTGCTGCGTAATATGAAAGCTACAAAAATTTCCACGTGTCGCAATTTCATCGGTTGGATTTTCCTGCAGCAATTGGTGATCCGAGATAGCACACACCGAGCAAAATGATTGGAGGAATTATGAGCTAATTTTCATATCTCACCCTTTGGAGCCTATAAAACTCAACTCGCCACCCCCTCACTTGAGCTAGTCTTTTTAATTTTTTTTAGTTTAGCTTTAGTTTTTTTTAGCTTATTTTTCAGTTATGTAATAGCTTATTTTTACTTTCCAGCTTATTGTAACTTTCTTATTTTGCAAGCTTTTTAATATCGTGTAATAAATTTGGTTTGAAGTTGATTAAAGATCTCGGTTAGCTTATCGTTTTTTTTTTGTGGTTATTAAGTGTTGGTTTAGCTTATTAATGTTGTAGGATTAGTCTAAAAATTTGTGATGCTTGCTCTTGTTATTCATTACCCCACCTGTTCTAAACCTTCATTTCTATTACAAGCCCAAACTCGAAAATAACTTTTGTACCACGTTTAGCTTACTAGAATTGGAATTAGACTTAGTGAACTGTTGGAATACAGAATTTAGATTAGGCTAATTATTTTTTAGAAAATTAGAACTGGGCCTCATATGGTTTCTTAAGTTTTTTTTAGTTTGAAATTGGGCCCGTGAATTTGTCAAAACAGAATTTTAAAATTGCAAGTGTAGTATAATTTGTTTAACTTTAACAGTTTGTTTATATTGTGTATTTTGGTACCGGTCAACTCATGAGGTGTGGAGCTTAAGGGTTTATTTAGCTAGAC
>BQNB010127990.1:0-19350 GCA_026074375.1 Tanacetum coccineum | reverse complement strand
GTTCGTTGTGCATGTGTATACGAAGTATACACCAAAGGAAGTGTACGACTATACAATGTTAATTTAAAAATAAAAAAAAGTTTTATGGGCGTTTCAAGTTGGTATCGGAGTTGTGATTTAAGAGATTTAAGTATCTACTTTTAATTGGATACTTCGACTTAAACCTTGGCTCTATATGAACAGTAGTATTGCATGTTGTAGTATTGCATTTGATTTATAAGTACATTATGGCAGAAAATAGGTGGTATTATACATAATTTAGCATGACATTTTATTATAAATGCATTATGTTGGGGCAGTTCAGTGCCCTTCAGTCTCTTAGTAGATTTAAACATAAAATACCCTAAGTCAAGACTAGCTAAAGACAGTTCAGCTTTAGTTCTTCAGGTACTTAAAAGATCAAGTAGTATCTTCACTTCAGAGTATGTGGCGGTTCAGAAACTGAAAAAGTCCTTAGCAAGAGCTTCAGTTAAGCTTGGTTGGCAATGCCAAGCTGAATGATGTCGATCTCCTCTCAGAAGCTAAAATGAAAATATTTCTTGTATCTTGGATTGGACAGTAGATCTCCTAACCAGTTCTGTAATTCAACGCATCTCGCTGAACTCACTGACAAATTAATGATCGCCGCTACAGTAACTTCGTCAAAAACGTAGTCTGCAACAATAGAGTAATTAAGATAGCTCAGAGGTCTAAGTCACAGTCCTCGCCCGGCTAACATCCTACTGAAAAAGAGCAGGAGGTCTACTAAAGTACTCACACATGTTTTTATGCTGTCCGAGTAAGCTTATCCCACCCTCCCTACTGTTACTGATATATCCATGATTGCTCAAATGAGACGCATGATCACGTGCTCTCATACATCCGCAAGACCTGTTCTAGAGCGCTCGTCGTCTAAGATCCTCTCACAATTCGTCTGTAATGTATATTCGACCGCACGCATCCCTAGATACTCCCCAGACGTCGGTAAAATAATAACTACCTGTGTATATACAGGCTTATAGACATAAGTCGATTGTATGTATCGCGCGACATGTAGATATACTTCGAAGGCGGACAAAGATTATTTCACGCTTGTACTACAGAGATGAGTAGCGTATTGTCAATGAGTATATGAGGTATGCGCTGTTCTCTAAAAGTAGCTCCTGTGCGACGGACTTGTCAGAATATCCTTTCAATCATGCTCAGGTACGCTATATCTGATCTATATAGTATAACTTGTCTAAATAGCGATCTACGTGCACAGGTCGCAATAGATGTGCACGAGAGTTACAGAGTGAAAATTCGCTAGACTCACCTCAAAGACAAAACTTAGATAGATGTCGGTCGACTTTTTCTCTTATTTAATCAGTTGGTTTCTTGAAGGTGGTTAGATTCTAAGGCGTCACATCATATTTTACTTCTTCACTAAAATACCTAACATCCCCTCCGTGATACGCGTCTACTGTGCTTACCAACTCTTTACGAGGATTTGCAGCAATTGTCTAAGCTCCTTGACCAGTCGAAACGCATATCACCCTACCACCCGCTCACGCGATATACCATTTTTTCCCCGCACCTCAGTTATAACCTATCCTACACATACACCTCTTTTCTTATAAGGTTTTTAGTTGCGCAACTTTGAGTGACGAACCCTAAAACATCTATATGTTCAATTTAGCAAAATTTTAGGCCGTTTCTTCGGGATTAAAAACTCTTTCTGTATAGCCTTAAACACAGGTTTTAAGCAAGTGAAGTCATTTATCCTTCAATCTTTCAATATGTCTATGTGTTGTTTGATTGATTCTTGTTCTTCGCTTCTCTTTAACATGCTAGGCTAGATCCATTAGTATTTACTTATGATTGCATGAAACTTAGTTTATAGATCCTTTTAATATTGCTTCTTGTGATGGATGTGCACGTTAAGATCTAGAAAACTAGCTATAAAATATTACCTTAGCATAGACGTTAGGGAAAACGCGAGTATTGTTGAAAGATATCATCATTGGGTAACAGTCTTCATATTAACCTTACCCCTAATATGGTTGATCCCTCTTAATGTTTTAATGCATCTAATGTACTCTTAGGGGCTTGAATAGTCTTCATACTACCTTATCTATGTTTTGCCTTAACGAAATATCATATAGACGGCGGATCCGTGTAATCTGTTCATGACCTAGGAAATACTTACAAAGATCATCACAAGTGTGACAAAGCAATAGGATTAGGAGAAGCAAACTAAGGAGTAATGCATGATTAAGTAAATACGTTCATTTACCATATAAGTTTCCACCAAAAATTTGTTTATTTAATTATTTGTTTAAATAGATTTATTAAAACCACCTCTAAACCTGAATTTTTAATTAACTTTTATAAAAACATAAAATATATAAAAACTAATCTTCTCTCTGACCCCTTAAGATAAGTTTTGTTTAGTTGACCTCTTCAGACGCGATTCCCTAGAGAACGATAACAACCCTCGTGTCTAGCATATATTTCACTAAAAACGGTTTAGGTACTTTGGCCTTAGGGAGTGTAAAACCTGGTGTGTTTACAACGACCGTATTAAGTTTTTGGTGCCGCTGCTAGGGAATAGTATGGGTTCGGACTCTATCTATCTTAGGTCTACTCGCTTGATTCCTATCAAGTGAGATTTTAATTTCTGTATATTAGCTTTCTTTAGTCTATCTTTTCTTTGTGTTATTTGTTTCGTATACCTTTTTCATTGACCTTCATAGAAAACAAAAATCCTATTCGTACTCTTGGAGATTACTCTAGACTTAGCCACGAGGGCTATCGAAAACCATTAAGCTCTCTAATTGGAACAATGCGATGCCTCTGCGATCCGACACCATCCGATTGGTGCAAAACAGATGCTCTTTCCACAAACTTCGGTCTGAGGATCCAAACCAACATCTTAAGGATTTTCTAAAACCTGTGGACTTACTTGACCTTGATGTTGCAAATAAGGAAAGGACGCGCTTGCATTTATTTTAATTTTCCCTTTGTGATCAAGCTAAGAATTGAATTGAACGTCTTCCAGCAGGATCCATCTGTACATGGAAGGATCTTACAACTCGTTTCCTTGCTTAATTCTTTCCACCGGGAAGGATTGCTAACTCCGAAATGACATCTTGATGTTCCAACAACATCAAGGTGAATCTCTGATGTGTCATTGCGCGTAGGTATTATTTGTTATCAAGTTTTACTATTTATTTTATGCCGACTATACCTAAAAACAACACTCTAACGGGCAGTGTACCCGATCATATGTAGCTTCGTTGGTAAGTAGGGTGTCGATCACTAAGATCGAGAGCGTTAATTCTTAATTATAAGTATTTTAATTATCTAAGTTAGTACTAAATTAATCTAATCTATGATATACCTTAGTTAACCTAAAAGTTAACGGATAAGGGGGTTTTCAGTCTGAGATACTGGCACAGTTTTGGGTTATCTAACCTAGGGTTTTGATGACAAGTAAAGCGATAAACACACACAAGAATATGATCAAACGATAGAGGAGCGATCAAACACTAATGTAAGGAAAACATATCAACCATGAATAATCTGGTAAAATGCAGGTTTGTTTATTTAGTGCAATGAGTGTCTTATCTCGAAGTGGTATATCATTCCTTAGATTTAGGCGGGTTATTCTTCCTTAAAACTCTTTGACAAGCTAATTCTGTCACAATTAAATGCATCCGCATAAAGCAACCTTTTGTTGATTATAATCTATCTTAGGATTTAAGTAATGCTGCTCTTACTAAACCCTAGCTCATCGAGACTTTACCCACTAACTGCTTAACGGTAATTTATATACTAGTAGTCCACTCTATCCGAGTCCTAACCAATGGAATCAGAACGTCATTTGTTAATCCTAGAGACACTTGCTAGTCCAACTTGTTTACGAAACCACTGGCAAGGAGAGGTCATTTATTTGTGATTCGGACTTTACCCACTTACTTGCAGATATGGAGAGCTATCCCGGACTCTTAGCCTACGCCCACACAACACCGAAGTTGCAACGCATTAAATATGTAGGACTAGACCCAGTTGAATGATAGGTCGCATACAAAAGCACGTAAACAAGTATAAATTGATAAACATAATCAACAATCAATGATAAATTAAGCAATCGATATAAACAAACCTTCATAAACGTGGCTGATACCTAAAGGTATCAGCCGACAATCATTGTAAAAATATACACGGTTTCATATATGAATGATTAAAATAAAGAAACCTTAACCGAACACGTATTTGGTTATGCGAAGATTACAACAGTTTTCCTATGATCTTGAGGCTCTTTTCTGACCTTTTGTGCTTTTCTATTCGTCTGATAGTCGACTTGGTAGTTTAGGGCTTCACTAGCATACCTAAAACTGAGTTTAGGGTGTTGTATTTATAGAGTCTGGAAAAAGGTCGATACACCATATCGGGCGATGTGGGATGAGACGTATTGGGGATTTCTTGGAGTAAAGACCAAGGTTGATATCTTTTAGAATCCCCTAGTGTTTGACCTTCGATACGATATATTAAGTCTTCATAATACGGTGTCTAGGGTCATCAATCCTTCGTGGTTATCTGTGAAGTATAGACATGATGTGCGCTAAAACACACATCTTTTGTACCCCGTAAAACACTATCAATCAGACTTAAAATACTAAAATATGCTTAATTATATTGAAAATATATTTGTTTGGTATTTTTATGTCTTGCAGGTACTATGGATTTAAAACAAAGCAAAAACAGGTATTTCGGGTTCATTTTGATTAAGAGTGCTTAATATTCAAGATCAAGATAAAGTCGTGAAAATTTCCTGAGCATGCCATTGGAAAGAGCGCGAGATTACGAGTCTAACGGTGCCTTTGTTGCTTATTGGGCTAGCCCGTAACCCATTTTATGGGTCGGGCCAACCCAAACTATCTATAGCCCAAAATGAAGTGCTTAAGGCCCAATATGAAAATAATGAAAATCTGTTCAAATGTTAGAGAAGTGACGTCATGGCACATGGAAAGAAATTAATCCCTCATACATCACGTGACTTAGCACTATAACTTTTCTGGCCAATACCCATTCACCACGTGGCGAAAGCAACTCTTTTAAATATCCTACAAAGAACAAGTAAATGAATGAGGGAAATGTACGCATTTATTTAATGCATTGATAATGACACGTGTCTTTCTTTGATTTGAAGATCCAGCTTTGCAATCTGATGTCAGCCAAATGATTGGCTAATAATTAATCAATGACGAGGCAAATGATTGGTTGGAATTTACAAGTATAACCCCCCAGCTTTGGCTATATAAAGGAGGAGCAGCTCAACTTTATATTTTCATTAGTGTAGAGTTAGATTTTAGGAGTAGGAATTTAGGTTAGTTTAGTTTTTGCTTATTACAAATTTTCAGCTTATTGTAGTTCATAATTAGCTTATTGCAGATTAATGTAAGGATATTGACAGCTTATTTCAGCTTATTGTAAGAGTTTGTTTTAGCTTATTAATAAAAATGATTTGAAGCTTTTTGTTTTAGCTTATTCGTTTCTACATCTTTCTTCCTTTAGCTTTTCATAAATAAGCTAATTCTGCTAGCTTACATTCTGAGCTTATCACCTCAGCTTATTATGAAATTTTTTTGGATTGAGTAAGCTTTCTAAAAGTTTAATCGATTCACAAACTTTTCATTAATAAGCCACGGTTAATAAGTTTACACTATAAGCTGCGTTTTTAGTTTATATCTGAGTTTATGTTCGTTAGTTTCATAAAAGCTTTCTCATATTGATCTTTTAAGCCTCGTAATGGCTTAGATGGATTTGGATTTAGCTTATAAATCATCATACAAGTTTTGGTTCGCTTATTTGGTTAAGTAATGTGCTAATAAGCTTTCGGTTGCTTATTCAGCTTATTCGTTTCATATGGATCTAATGATGATTGTAGTTTAGCTCGTTCATGTGATTATTGCTTATTAGCCTAAGATCATGCTTATTAGTCTCGGATAGAGCTTGGTATTCGCTATTTTATACATACCTTTTATCATGAAAAACGGACCCAAATGACCAAAAACATAATAAAAATGGCAAATATATGCTTGTTTTTGTGTTTGTGTATGTGCAGGTACGGATATTAAAGAAATGGACAAAAACAAAGGCAAAGCAGACAAAACTGAGCACGGGATCAGAAAGAGCGCAAGAATACGAGTCCAACGGTGCCCTTGAATTTTATCGGGCCGGTCCGTAACCCATTTTATGAGCCAGGCCAGCCCATGTTATCTACAGCCCAAGTTAAGCCTATTATTAATTTAGGCCCAATAAAGAAATCTGATGAAATGAAGTTTTAAAAAATGCTCCATCATCACGTGAGGTCTAAATAATTCATGAGGAGTCATGTGCTCTCCCACTCACAATTATTTAAGCCAACTAAAACCGTACACCTGTCCACTTCTTTAATGCTCTTTCACTACTCGGTTGAGAGAAATTGAAATTGAGAATGCCATATGATTGCCACGTGTCCTCACAAGATTGGAGGATCCGGCTGACGCGTACAACGAAGCAGCCAATCATTGGCATTTATGACACGGCTCTATTAAAATGACTTATCTACCCCTCCTTTTTACTCCATGATGCGTTTTGGCTGCTGGGAATGACGATTATACCCTCCACACTCTTTTTGCTATAAATGAGGATACACAGCAGACAAATAAGGGTGTGAGGAGTAGATATAGATTTTTATTCATGCATTTTTCTCTTTCTTTCGTTAGTATTTAGTTAAGAAAAAAAGTTAGGTAGCTTTATATTTTCTTAGCTTATTTTTAATCTCTTCTAGCTTATTTCAATTTGTAAAAGCATTTTCAGCTTATTGTAATAGCTTATTGGTACTGCTTATTAATATTAATGAATATGGAATTTGGTTGAAAAAGTTTGGTGTTAGTGTACTTAATTTCTCTTTTCTTTTCCTTAAAGCTTTTCGTAATAAGCTATCTTTTAAGCTTATTTTTCTGACTTATTTCCTGTTTTATTAAGGTCAGATTAACGAAATTCATAAGTTATCCTTTAGCTTATTAGTTTCGTCTTCTCTTTTCTTCAATAAGCATAGATCAAATAAGTTTCTAAATAAGCTTAGTTTTGGTTTTATTTTCGTTTTATAGTTTGTCAATTCGAACCGCTATATCTAAGCTTATTATCTGAACCAAATAAGCTTATTCATAGCTTATTCGGTTAAGTGGTAGTTTATATCATAAAATTTAATTCGTATTAATAGTGTTTGGTTTTACGATTGCTTAAGGTTTCAGTTTATGCTTATTTCTGGGTTGTAATGCTTATTTGATTCATCGTATAGCTTTTTCTCTCTTGTGAGCTTTTTTTGTTTCATTGTTTTTCGTTTAGGATTCAGCATAGATTAGAATTAAACTAAGTGCTTATTTGTTGAGCTTGTTGTTGGTATGTGCTTAAATACACATACCTTTTACCTTTAAAAACGAGCTAAAATAACCAAAAACGGACAGACTCAAATTTGCTTATAGTTTTAAAAGCTTAATAAACTCATTTAAGCCAATTGGTAGATTTAGTGTTGCTCACTATAACAAATTTCTCTTATCTGGTAATGCAAATTTCATTATTTTTTTTGCTTGTTGGGCCTGCGCTTGACGTGTTGGGCTACAGTTGTGATTGGGATTTTGTTTAGTTTGTAGAATTCATTATAGGGTATTTAGATAGTACGGGCCTGCATTCGGCTTGATTGCATTTGGCTTAGTACATAGATTTGGTGCTAGTTAAATGGATATATATAAACTGGTAACAATTAATGGTTCATATGTTTTAATTTTGTGATCTTTGGTACTGGTCATCTCAAGAGGCGTGGAGCTTAAGGGTTTATTTAGCTAGACCGAATTTTATTATTTGCTTTAGCTAAATAAATCGGGTGGATATCGTTTACTTGCGGCTCTTCAATTCGGTTCTATTTTCTAATCTTTTTTTAATTAATTAGTGTAGATTTATTTTATCGTTTTATAATATGTTTGCCTATTTGAATTTTGCCATGCTTAGTGTAGACTTACTTTTATCTTTTGATGTTATAATGTTTGCCATATTTAGTTAGTTGATTTATTTGCTCATTTAGTGTTTAGAAATTAGTGCGGATTTAAAATATGATTAGAGATTATTAATTTGCGACATTTATTTAGATTAAAGTTAAAAAAAATAATAATAATAAAAAAATTCTTTTAATATAGGATTTATTTTTATAAGTTTGCAATTTTAAAATTGAATTTATTATGCTTGCTTATTTGTCTCGTTTTAAATATTCATTTTTGTTTAGAGCTTTACATGATTAATTGTTTTTATTACTTTACTCGTTTTTATGCTTTTATTTACTTTATCGATATGTCAAGTAGGATTTAGGAACCCAAATCAAAATCATTGTAAACCATTGAAAACGCATGATCACGGACTTAACCGATTTTCAATTCGCACTTCGCCGAGGAAAAACGACCCGGGAGGTTTTTGAGACAACTTTGGTTAGAAGTTCGTTTCTTAAATCCGACGGAAAATACTATCTATACTATTATTGATTATCTTCCTTATTATTACGTATTTATATATTATATATATCATACGTGTATAATAAGGAGCGTATCAAATTTTTGGCGCCGTTGCCGGGGAAGTGTGTTACGATTATCGTGTTTCGTTCAAAGATTAGCTTTTTGAAGAACCTTCCTTGTGAAGTTATTTTTCTTGTTATAAAAGTATATAAAAAAATATATATATATTTTTTATTTTCATTTATTAGTATAATTATAATATAAAACCAAAAATTTTAAAAAAAAAGAACACCAACAAATAATGTACGGTTTTAGTTGGCTCAAATAATTGTGAGTGGGAGAGCACATGACTCCTCATGAATTATTTAGACCTCACGTGATGATGGAGCATTTTTTTTAAAACTTCATTTCATCAGATTTCTTTATTGGGCCTAAATTAATAATAGGCTTAACTTGGGCTGTAGATAACATAGGCTGGCCTGGCTCATAAAATGGGTTACGGACCGGCCCGATAAAATCCGAGGGCACCGTTGGACTCGTATTCTTGCGCTTTTTCTGATCCCGTGCTCAGTTTTGTCTGCTTTGCCTTTGTTTTTGTCCATTTCTTTAATATCCGTACCTGCACATACACAAACACAAAAACAAGCATATATTTGCCATTTTTATTATGTTTTTGGTCATTTGGGTCCGTTTTTCATGGTAAAAGGTATGTATAAAATAGCGAATACCAAATTTGTGAAGGGTGGTTTGCAAAACTTGGAAAATCGTTAGAAGAGTACGGAGTTGAAAAATTGGTTAGTGTTCCATTTCCAACAGTACAATAAAAACAAACTCCATCATATTCATTACAACCACATTGTTGGCACGTACCCAAAAGACATTGTTGTTGCAAACTTTGCAAATTTTGTAGGATCTCATTAAGGTTTTGATTGTAGCATGGTTCCGGATTAGAGATAATTGGAATTTGCGGTGGACAATTGTAACCATAATGAGCACCTTTCCCACAAGACTTACAAGTACATCGTTGACAAAAGATATCGTTTAACGAATCACCACACTCGTAACAACAATGATGGTCAATGTGTGGAGGACTTCGTGAAGAATTTTGACCGGGGTCTTGATTGAAGACGAATGGCTCTTGAGGTGCACTAACAACGTTGATGTTGTGATTGGATGTAAAACCTAAAAATCTCAACAAGTGTAAAATTACCAAAATACCCCTAATGCAAGAAAATTTCATAGGACAGTTGTTTATGTATTACTTTGTTTTTCCAGTGTTTTTGAATTTCATGTTTTATCATGATTTTGTTATTCCCAACCTTTCATTTCAAACACCTTTCAGCCACAAAGCGAGGTCGTACAATTATAGGACCATGCTTTTAATTTTATTTCTTCTTAGCCTATTTGTCCTTTTTTTTATTGTTATATATTTCGGTTTTTAATTTTGTTGTGATTTTTTCTTAATCCAGGATATCCACAAGTTGCACAATTCTGAAAGGTGTTTTAGAACAAAGAAATATTACGTCTTCAAGACCCCTTTTTTGATACTAAAAAAAAGTATGCAGTGTACAAAGCTACTACAAGTAGAGCATTCTTTAATCTGAGAATGCGAGGTTCAAACGGATAATGTTAAGTGACGCTCCAATAAGAATTTAAACAATGGAGAGGGATATGAAGAAGAATTTAAATAGAGGGTGAGAAATAAGAATTAATGAGAATGTTGGACTTATAGATGGGTTATTTTTTGTTTTTCGAGTTTTTTAAACAACATATATTTTTTTAAAGGTAAAACGTTGATTGATTTAACTTAACCTAATATTCAATTCAGCTGCACGGTAGGGCTCTCTAATTGTGTTTAGCTTTCAAAGGTGACTTCGTATATCTGCTAGTGACCACAAAGGTAAGTTTTAATTTTTTATTCGAGTTGGGAACTTATTATGGATTAATAGGAGCTCGTATGGTTTGGATCTCTTTAGTTTGATTAGAACTCGATTGTAAATAGACTTTATTTAGAGTGTATAATAAAAATCAGTCAGCTTATAGCTTATTAGGAATAAGTAGCTTTGATAAAACCTTTAGAAATTCAATTCTTGATTTTCAAAAAATATAGCAGTTGTGGCTTTATAGTTTGGGACCTGTGGTATTGGATGGGTACAGTAGGTTATAGTGGAACAATTTACCATGGATTATATTTTGGGTCATATTTTAGTTTTTCTAATTGTTTTGACTACGTTTAGCTGTAGAGAGTTGATCATGGATATGATATTGTGTTTGTGCAGCACACTTTTAGATTTCGTTTTAGGCTTCGTTAGGAATTTGCCGTGGTTTTGGGATTGGGCCAACGTTGAGCTAACTGTTTTTACATAACAGTTTTGTTTTGTTTTGTGTTTTGTTTTTTGTACCGGTCTACTCATGAGGCGTGGAGCTTACGGGTTTAATAAGCTAGATAAAATTTGATTATTTTCTTTAGCTTATTAAATCGAGTGGTTATCGTTTATTTGCGGCTCTTCAATTCAGTCTAATTCTCTATCCTTTTTTCAATTCATTAGTGTAGCTTAGTATAAAATGTTTTGATTTGCTTATTTGATCATTATGAGCAGCGAGTAGTTTAATTAGTGCTTGTTAAGTGATTTTGTGATTTGGGAATTAAGTGTGGATATTGTATGTTTAATTCACACTAAAAGATCTAATCAATAAACTTAGCAAGCATATCTTTTATAATATATCGTTCTTCATTTAATTGATCGCTATTTGCTATCTAGTTTTTATAGTTTATAGTTTATTAAAATTTTAGTTTAAAACCAAAAACAAAAATATTCAATATTCAAGCATCAAGCAAAACGCTTTCGTGAAATTCAAATTCATCTCTCGCCGTAGATACGACACTCGGAAGATAGACTATTACTTTTCCAATCAAAATGGCGCCGTTGCCGGGGAGAGTTGTACGATTTCTACGTGGTGTTTCGAAGTTGATGCCTTGAAGATCCTTTTTTCATACTTATTAAAAATATAAAAATCTAAAAATATTTTTCTTCTTATTTTATTTTTATTTTCCTTTTCTTTTATAAATATTAAAAAATTCCAAAAATATATTTTAATTTTATTTACTAAATAAAAAACTCAAAAATATTTTCCATTTCTATTTTCTTTTATATAAATATTAATAAAAATAATAATAATAATAAAAAATAAAAAAAATCTTCGTTATCTTCTCAAGTGTTTAATTCTTATCTCTTTCTCTTCTCATATTGTTTAATTCTTTACACGATATTCTTTCTTTACTCTCATTCCTGAACCTGCAGACCATGGAGGATTTATTATCGGACCGTCACTCATCCGGTAGAAGGAGGACCGATCGCTCTGTACAACCATTCCGGTAACCGATTTTGTTTTAAAAATCATATGGTATTCGGCTTCTTCGACAGAAATTAGCCAATTCCATGTGGATATTCGAGATGAAGATAGCAAAACGATCACTTAAACAAGTACTTATCCTCTCACTCAAATTCATGAAGTCAAAATGAAGTTTACTCAAATAAGCATCATTTTTAATCTTTTTCCCATTCTCTTTAACCCACGAAGCTGAATCTTGGTTTTATCATCTTAAAACTCATTCTATTCACACTTGGGAAGAGATGTTCCTCAAGTTTCTTTCAAAATACTACCCACATTCTAGAGCGTTGTAGCTTAGGAAAGACATTCTGAATTTTTGGCAATTGCCCATGGAGTCAGTATATGAAGCCTGGGAAAGATTTAAATCATGTTTACGAAAATGTCCTAATCATAGAATTTTGCTTCTTAATCAAATCATGACAATAACGCGACTAAAAGCATGTACAATTTCAGCGTTATAATCATGTTATCATGTTTACAAATTTAGACAGTTCATCATTAGTGTCTGACATGTCCCCGAATTGGTTATACCTTCATAAACCACACAAAAGCAATACTTTAGGTTGATACACTATAACCAGGAATGACAGAGAATTTTCACAGTGGGAATAACAATTTTAGATATTGAACAATAAAATTTATATAAGTCAATAAGGCTTGATGGAGTGGATACACAAAACTTACTATCTACCTACTTTATATAAAATTTACCACATTAAATACCGACACACATTCACAAACCAAATTAAAAACATAAAATTTGCAGCGGTGTTGGAGCTTCAATTGCACACACATGGACTACGTTGTCTAGCAGTGGGGCTGATGATGTTTTGTTATGACTTCAGAGAGAATGGATGACCCAAGCAGGCTTCGTGGTATGGTATAAGTGCTGAGTGCTGCAACTTCGTTTTGGATACCTATTCAACCAAAACAAGTTTTTGGTTTTTCCTATGGGCTCTCTACACACACACATCATGAGATGAGGTACTATACAATTAACTAGAACACAAGGTTAAAAACCACTTTATAATTTAATAAAAAGTGGGTGGCACTTAGATCTTAGATTTGACATTTTTAGTTCTAATTTTTTTTTCCCACCCTTTTTGTTAAATGTTATGTATATATTCCAGTGGGACGTCTTTTCAAATGTGGATCAGTGCAAGAATGGGCACGCAACAACAAATGGCCGTTGATTTAGGAAACTGTTGGTACCCTTCTGCGTCTTAAAGTGAGTTTCGCATTTCAGTGTTCAGTAACTACTTAAGTTTGCACATATCCATTACCTTTAATTATTTAATATTGAAGAGTGCAAATTTGAGCTAAAGCCACATCCACAAACAGAGAACACTACAAGATATCCGTCGAAACACCTGATCCTACCTATAGTAAGCTAGTACGTAGATATGCCTAAGACCATAGACCGTTCTAAGAGGTAGCGGAGGGTGAACCCGCATATGTTGCGTCACAGGTATCAGAGAAGAGGCAGTTAATACCATGAAAGCTGAATTGACCAAATGACATAATGAGACCATGATAGTTATTTATCTAAACCAAAAATTGGAAATACATGTACTGTATATTTCATTTCATTAGATTCAATGATACTCCTTAACTAGGGCTTTAAACAAACTGAACGTTCAACGAACCGTTCGCAAATCATTCGACGAGAAACTCGTTTATGTTCGTTTATTTAATGAATGAACGAACACGAACAAGTTTTTGGGTCCGTTTAGTTAGATAAACGAACGTGAACAAACACTTCGTTCGTTCATTTACGTTCGTGAACGTCCGATTATGTCCGTATCCGATTACGATCAATATTATCTTGTTTTCGTTTAACGTTCTGATTAACATCATAATGTAAAAAAAGTAAAAATTATACTATTAAGTATTTTGCCGGTCCATGCTAATAATATATTAATATAGTACTTAAGTACTTATTAATTTCTCTTAAATAATACATTATATAAGCATCGACTATGCGTATCGATGATGCTAATAGTAAGGTGATCATATGGTTCGTTTAAAATAAACAACTTTTAGTTACAACCTTGCTTGATGTCCGTTTACGTTTATATAAGATCCGTTTACGAGTTCATAGAAATATGTTCAAATATGTTCGTATTAACTTTTTAATGAACGAACCTAAACGATACATGAACAATGTTAAATTTTAAAAAAGAAACAAACATGAACAAACAATTTTGGTTAGATTACGCTTCAGAGTTCGTTTATTTGATCGCAAACAATTTAATATAAACTAACATGAATTATACCTCCCATTCGCTTTTGTTGTTCCAGTTCGTTTACACGGCCCTAATAATAAAATAAGCAGCAACTCTAACTTTTTTTAAATCAATATTTCTATTGATTGTACTATTCTATAATTTTCATTTCACCAAGCTGAACATATATACGTGAATCAATAATAGTCATGTAAACAAAAATTCGTCCGCGTTGTTTTAAAAAAATAGTTATGTATCGATTTTTTCATTAATTTCTTCTTATAAAATATCTAGACCACACCTCATTTAAATATACTTTTCTTTTTACTATCCTAATTTTTAAAATAAAATAATAATTATTATTTCAATTTACTAATAAACAAGATATATATAATTAAAATTATTAATTATCCTTTCTTCTCCTTGCCCACATTGCTCTTAAGATCACGGTCAAATCCAAATCCTAATCCAAAATCAAAATCCAAATCAAAATTCAAAATCCAGACCTAAAAACCAATAAACCAACCGTACGCAAATCTAAATCCAAACTTCAAACTAACTTAAACTGACAAATCCAAGCCACAACTGATCCAACCCAAAAAAAACCATCCTTACCAAAAAAAAAAAACCCCTTGAATGTTACGAAAGGTGTCGCAAAGAAAAGCATGACCAACCCTCCTCACTTCACCCACACGAGCTCCAGTCTCTATCCCCAGCGCTCCTACACCAGCGACCAACACACACCACTAACCAACTCCACTACAAACATATCTATATCGTGTGTCCAAAACGTCAAGCCATCTACGAAGTGTAATCTACTCTTGCGCCACTAAATGATTGATCATACACTGCGAGGGACAAGAGGTGTAGTTGACTATCGTTACAGTAGATAATTGTAATTTTGCTCTGTGGAGTATCAATCTACTATTGCGCGAGGGGGGGGGGGGGAGAGCTAAGGGAGCTGAGCAGGTGAGTAAGTGTGAGGTGGTACTTGCATGCTCTGTGTAGTTCAGAAGAGTGTGAACTATTCCCAAACACATCAGCTCGTTCCGCAGGGGTGCATCATCGTTTTGATAGCCTTTTTGCTGTTAAGGGTTGCCTTCTTCTTATTCGGTGGTGATTCGACTAATTGTTCATAGGAACTTCGTAAGGATTGGGTGCTTTGCCAATAACCGTTGTTTTCCTGGAAAGTGTAAAAATTATAAGGTCGTGACAAGTCTTCGAGCGAAAAATTCTGGCATTCTCGATACCGCACTCACAAATAAGTCAAGAATGTTGTTGATTGACGAACCACCCATTTTGGGAGTTGGTGACACGTATCTTGGTGGGGATGCAGGGAGGGGGAGGGTTGAAGACGATGAAGTTGGACGAGTATTGCATGAAAAGCGTTTGGTCACTTCTCTTGTGATTTTCATAGGTGACGTGAGCATATTAAGCTCATAATAAGTCACGTAAAACCCAAACAAGATAACTATACAAGTTTAATTTATCCAAAATAAGCTATTTAGCAACATATGTTATTCAACCATCACGACCACAACATCAAAACTACAAAACCCTCTTGTTTCTTTCTTTGTTCGACGCATCCAAACGCACCCTTTTTATCCATTTCGTTTCCAAAAATCGATTTTTACGACGATCAACTTGTACAACTAACATCTATGCATCAATATAAACCCAAAAGGACAAATGAAATTTAAATTTAGAAACTTACAAGAAAATATTTAAAAGTATAGATTTCAACATAAACCGGATAACCCAAACGTTGTTTAAATGAATACCCAAATATTCGTAACATTGGTGGGTGCTGTGACCCATAACCGTGAACCCGTAATTGGTTCCAGTGACGTGCCAACTGGCCTTCTAAGTATGATTGTTTAGGTAAGTGATGATAGTATGATTGTGGACCTGTAACAATTAGATCGTAGAACTCGCGAGTTCGTTCTAGTGACTTTCACGCGCAGCACTATCTGCGAAAAGTTTATGCGGTGCGACATGAGTGCATATTGCTACTGTGAGTGCGAGCGTGGAATAAGCTCCGGCGATGAGCGCGCAGCTTCATCACATACACTCTGAGTCATACAGAGTTTAGAGTCTTGGGTTTTCTTTGGTGCGACCAGTCATCTCTACTCATCGAATTCTGAGACTTGGGAGAGGTAGTGTGGGTATTCTATCTTTAATGGAGTGGCTGATGCACACGAGTGGCTCTAATGCTTCTGTCTAGTGACTGTTTGAGGTAGTTAGTCCGGCACCACTGTAGTGTGCTCTTCCATAAAATGAATGAAGTGAAATGGATATTATTAAGGTAAAAAAAAGGTTTTTTTTAGAAAGTTTTTTTTTAATTATGTAACGTAAAATAAAAACATGTGAGGCCTAAAATTTATACCACTCACCGGTGGTGAGTGGTTCACCACTGAAGCACCAACTCACGCGCGAGTCTGTTCGACCGGCGTAGAGTTTGAATGGTGATTGGTATGGTGACTTTTGTTCTATACCGCCCAACCTAAGATAACACTTTATTATATATATTTTTTTAAATTCGAAACAAAAACATAAAAATCGAATCCAAGAAAATACTACTGTACATAAACAACCAAAAGAAGAAAGGAAAAGAAACCATTACATTAAAGTTGGATTTAGGATTTGATAAAAAATGATTAACTAATTTGTCTCAATTATACAAAACCAAACTTGGATTCTTTATTCATTTTAGTAGGCTACCAACAATATTTCAATGTAAATTTAATTATGCTCCATAAAATATACTTGTAGCCTTTTAGTTGTTTCTAGCACGTCCAGTTATAAGCCCAAAACCTATTACCGACTCATAGGCAATCATAATAACTAACCGTTAGATCAAATCCAATCCAAAGACCAAAACCCCACGATCCGTGTGCTTTGCTCTCCTTTGGCCAAAACACATACAACCCACCATCTATTCATCGCAAAAAATCAATGGACCCGATCTTAAGCTTAAAGAAATCTAAATTTAAATTGGAATTTCCTTGGTCCATTTTCTTCAACTATTTCCTTGCCTTTGAGTGAGCTCTCGTCTATCATGTAGCCATTTCAATGGTGCTGAAACCTCTGAATTTATGAATTATCTTGAGAGTAAGAAAGAAATTTTCAGCGAATCCACCTTCTCCAAGCTTTCTAAGAATCCTGCCAAGGAGCATATCTAACATAAGTTTCGTGGGTGATTTAGTTGAGCCAGAACATTTTCCTTTAAATATCCATTTTTCATGGTGCGCAATATTTTTGTGGTCTGTTGAGTGGACTTTGGTAAGAACATTAGCATACCCGAGACCAATCCCGAACCATGCAATGCTTTTTGTCTCTATTTGTTCAGCTCCCTAACGATTTTTGGTTCAGACTCGTTCATTAAACAGCTGTCTACGACGTCGCGTGGTCTATCTCTTAGCATTAAGAGATTAGCTTTTTGTCGAATTCTACGCAGTGGACCACCCGATCCAATATCATACGTCTAGATAACAGAACTTCTAGCGTTTTAGAGCGAGAGTTAAGCTTTTTGTCCGATTCTTATGCCAGTGGATACCCAATTCCGATCCAATATCATCGACGTGAGAATAAGAACTCTAATCTACGTTTTAGAGCCTGATAGAGAAGCGTGACAAAGCTTTGTTTTAGAAAAAAAAATAGGCATATGTGTAGTATATCTTGGATATGTTTAAAATCCCAAACATGTCAACTTGGTAGGGTTTAGAAGAACTTAACTAAAAAGAATACGAGGTCACAGCCGAGGACCATCCCAAAAGTGTGAAAAATTGCATAAACTTCCAAGATCATCTTTATAAAAAAACATAATCTGCATATGCTTTAATAAAAAAGTAAAACACCTATATGACCTGTTTTTTATTCATAAACTAAGGAATGAATATAAATGGTATGTGCCAGTCCACCCCGCTTTCTAACTTATCCATTTTTTATCCAGCCCATTTCACGCCGATACCCATTTAGGTCCATACTCGACATCCGAGCCAATGTAGTCACCTCTAAAAGAAAACATAGAAGACATGACGTAACTAATGTTTGTAAACTAAAGCATATTTCCAAGGAATACCATTTTCCTTCCATGCTGAAAGGCAGAAGACTAAGAAGATGTCAAAGCTTCCTCACGGCCATAACTTGATGTGATTCCCTGAAATTATGTAAAAGTATACAGATTATACTTTAGCATTATTGAAAAGTACAACAGTATGTTGAATAAAGGTAGGCAGATCAAGCAAACCTTTTGGGTAAAAGTTGAAGGAGATCTGGCATATGGTGTTGCGGGCCAAGCTTTACATTGCCGATCTGCCACCCCGAGATCTTGGTGTTTGTCAATTCATTTGTAATTTTTGGGGCAATTAATGTATTTGGTGATTTTAAAAAGCCCATTGCGTTATTATGCAGCACTGAAATCTCTTGTCAAGTGACTACCTAGAAGGCCTGAACCCCTGTAGTGCCTTGCGTAGCTCAACAGGAGAAGCAATCTCCTCCTCAAAAGAACCTGAATACTAATAGTAATATTATATTGCATATTTTTAATGATGGATCATTTTGATTAATGTTACTCACCAAATAATATGACAATTATATTATTCACGCAGGTACTGTCATCATGACAAAATCTTGTGTTGAATTATTTCACATTTTGTCATATAATTGGTACTTAAACATGATCACAAATTTTATATTAAATCATCAATAGCACAGCCTCATGAATAATATAATTGTAAATTTTTTATTTTTCCCAAATCAACCCATTCACAAGTTACTGGGTCAAAATTGCAACCTCCGCCAAAAATGTAAACCAAAATGCCTACAGCCATGCATGAACACATTACTTACTCTTGATGTGACCATGGGCGTGGTAATAGCATGTAAGTTATCCCTCTCATCTCCATGTTTTTTCAGAGAGCCACTTGTTGACGCCTCAAGCCTTAGAAGAGAAGATGGTGAACAATACGGATTTGAATGCAACAATGCTTTCAACCGTTCGATTTCGGACCTGTTACAGTATATAACATCAGTATTGGCAGTTCATTCACTATTTACCTCAAAGCAAGTTTTGGGTCATACAAGTTGTATAGAGTAAAGATACGGGTCACCACTCAGAGCAAAAGAAATAACATAGAAATACAGTAAAATCATAGACGGACCTTGTAAAGGTTTTTTGTTGCAACACTTATCCAAGATCCGATATCCCAGTAGCAGCAGGC
>BQNB010127989.1:0-19350 GCA_026074375.1 Tanacetum coccineum | reverse complement strand
GTAGCGCCTTTACTTTTGGCTGTTTCAACAAACTTCAAAACCTTCTCGTACTGAAACATTTAAAAGTTCAAAATTAATAACATGGATATTTTGATAAGAATTGGGATGGAAATAAACTATAAATTGTTCCATACCTGTCCACTACTAACCACAGGTCCAACCTACAACCTTCCTCCAATGGGTCTGAGATCTTGATATTTTTAGCCCCCTTCATAAGCTTGTCTAAAAACTCCTAAGCGATACTTTCCTGAAACAGCGGCATAATAATACATAATTGAACAAATGTCAAGAGAAAACATAATTACGATATTTTTAACCTTATTGGCTTAGGGTCAAAGTGCTACTTACACTGATCTAAAACATGAATGTATTTCAACACAAAATTAACTGTCTTGTGAAACTTGCAGGTGGTTAATGGATTGTGCATAGATATGGTTTATATTCTTTACAATGGATTGTGGGGTTAATGGGAAACCAACTCCTGACTTGGATGCTTTTGTTAAAGTCACTAAGGTATAAATGTTCTCTATAATGTTCAACGGTCATAAAACAATTAGATTACTATGGATTTTTAACATGTTAATTTCTTAAGTGATTGTGACTTTATCCCGTGACGCATTTTGAACGGTTTATTCAATATTACGTGTTCTTGTTTTTTTTCTCAAACTACTTTTACTCATGGTCTTATATTGTCTGGTTATATATATCAGGTTCCTGGATTCCAGTTTGTTAATCCCCTTCTCATTCACTTAATTACTTTTCTGCCTTAGATAGATATTCGACTCAACCCCGTACAATTATTCATTAATCTTATAAGTTTTGAAATTTTATATCTGCATCACAAATGTTAATTCCTCGACACTTACTTGATTGTTTCGATCAGTTATTTTGGTACATCCGACACGTTTTGACATCAACCAGTTCTTAACTATATATGTTGTTGAGATCTATGTAGTTTCTTTATGCTGACCGAGTGAACTAATTTTCTCATGATTCAGTGAGTGCTAGTGTAGTTTCTCTTTAGTGAGGAATAGAAGCAGGTTAGTACCATGGTATAAAAGCTAAACAGAATGTTCATTCCGACTAATATTCCTATTGTTTGTTATTTTCAGATTGTAAACATATTAACATCATCTAGGGAACTTGTGGACCTCATAAAAATTGTAGACATTGTCTTTCATTCCGTTCCAACAGGATCATAGAAGTCAATGCTTAATACACTATACAGATTCGTTCCTTCAATTCGTGAACAGTTACAGGTAATTTTACATTACAATGCCAAGTATTTGCAGTTTCAGTTACTTAGTAGTTCATATCTAAAGGCTATTATAATTTAAAATATTAGTTTCTTGGTTGAAAATTACTGGATATGATGAACTTATATTTGAAACAAGTTATATGGGCATGCTTTTGTGGTACTGGAGATGGTTTTATGACCTCAACTTACTATTAGGTGTTTTATATTAGTGATTGTTTTGGTTCGCCCTGACTCTGATGTATTAGGACTGGGAAGATGGTCTATCCGAAACTGATGTTGATGGATCATTCTTGCATGAGAACTGGAATAAAGATCTTAAGCTATTTAGCACAAGTGAAGATGGTGGACATCAGATTCTTCAGGTTTCTTTTGTCTTTGCTCTGTTTTTGTTGTTTTTTTTTTTCTTCCATTGTATGTATAAACACATTTATACCTAATGTGGGTTAGCTTATATGTGAATGTGGCTTTTAAAAAACAGAACTGAAAGAGCTATAGTTCGATGACACTCACAATGTTAACCTTTCTGTTGCTTCTCTTTGATCAGAGGAGAGAATCAGCCTAAACTTTACTATTCTAAGCTACTATCTTTATACAAAGTACATGGAAAATTCGAGTGATTCAACTGTTTAATATATGTGGCCCCTAGTTGGATTATATATGAATGAGTCAAATGGGTCAATCTAAAACCTTCCGCTAATCGTGCGAAGGGGGTCAAATTTTCGCCAATTGTATTTTTTGGCTACTACCTCCTAAAACTATATGTTTCAAATAATTAATTTTTAAATCAAAATGACAAGGAATGTTTGGAGGGTTTAAATAAAAATGACCTGAAGTAACAAACTTCCCATGTAACGCAGAATTGGGTGACCCTGTAAACCAGTCCATAAGATCTTCTAGCATACCTGGTAAAAAGGCCGAAAATTCACAGAGGAGCATGAATAATTCTCTAAACTATATACGCCATCTGTGATTAACACCCTATCTATTATGGTTACTCTGAATAGGTTTTTTGTTCTTAATGCATATAAGAATATAAACATACCACATTGTTTGGGCGTTCGTTGCTTGATATCTTTAATTGGTAGTAGGTAGTTCCCTTGAAAGCTCTTCCTGCACGGATAAATATAAGAATGAGCAAAGACAATGAAGACCATGCAATGGAGTTAATATACAGGAAGAATGGACTGTTTATATACAAACCAGCAGGTAAGTAGGCCCGAAGCAATTATGGTATGCGCTTCTAACCAGAAAAGTTGTATGAGAAAGCATCGCGATGTCAGGAAGCGCAAAGGACAACATCCAAATCCTGTCGCAATAATGTAGCAAACCATAAACCAGCACAAGCATCATATCAGATGTTAAATACAGGTATGGCTAATGAAAGTACACTCCAAAAACTATGTTGTCGATTTTTACCATTCTAAATTCTAAAACTGATTAGAGTGGGTGCAAGACAGTGAGGTCGGGTGTGTAACGGGTAATATTGCGTCCTATGGTTTGACCCACATGCCACAAAAACAGCTGTTTAGACCCAAACCTTGTAATTAATCAACATCATGTAACTTTATGGAAAGACTAGTATTACCATAAAGAACTAGTACCTTTATTCAATAAAAGGATTTTTAGCATGTCCGCATGCTTAAGCAATACTCTTACAGAACAATGACAAGTAAATAAGAAATACATATTCAAGGTTTGATCAAAATAGTGATACTTAATAATCTTCTTGCTCAAAAGAATCAACCTGAAAACCAGCTCTTCCTCAGACAGGATGGTCATCATAATGAGATATAGTGAAAGTCCTTGTCATTGGCAGACCTTTTAAATTGGCTATAAATAGTCATTATCAGCAATTCTAATATGATCAAAGCTATAAAACAAATATAGGATTCCTCGAAAATAAAAAACTTCATAATTATGAAGGTTACTATATAGATTATCAAAAAAAAACTATGTTCTTTCAGATCTATTTTTTTCGATGATTTTTCATATTATCAAAAAGCTACTCAACACAAGGAATATTGATGATCTTTCAGGTCTATTCATCACAAGTAATATGCAATGTGTACAAATGTAAAATTTGTTGTATGCCAATTATAGAAATCTGGTTAAGCATTTCTTACTGGTTATCGAGTTCGCATCACGTAAGTCTATAATTTCACCAGATCATATATAGAAAGAAAAAGAGAAAGCTAACTTATCATCAAGACTAGGAACTCCCCAGTCTTTATCATGGTAAAGTGGCATATATAAGGGTCTCGCAAAAATTCAAAAAATTTATAAAAAAGGACTTAACTATATTATATCTATAATAACCTAAGTCTGCACCACCTTGTCCATATCACTTACAAAAACTAAATCTATAGCTGAATTTATGGTTATAGAAGTAGTTGCGACTAACCAACATAGGTACTAGATATTTTCTATTAACAATTTCGCATTAGCTTTAAAAATCCCAAACACTGTTTTGTAACAGATGGCATAGATATACCGATAATATTTTTTATAAAATGCATCAATTTTATACTAAACAATAATAATCGAGAAACAATAAGTTCCACTAATAAAAATCTAAAATTGTTTAGCAAACAATAAGATTACCGATAAGAGATATTTGTATACTGCTGAACTTGGCACCATAACTGTCAGAAAATATCGCCTAAATTTGCTGGAAAACCATCACGAAGGTAAGAGAGAAGGAAAGAGTGAGTAGGCACAGAAAGAGACTTCAATACCAGCAACAATGGTATCACACAATCCCTAAACACCTGATACAAATACAAAACACGTCATCTAGTCCTATATCATAGGTCCATGAGTTTTAAAACATTTTGTAATCCAAAAATATGAAGTATCAGCCTTCAAGTGGGATATTGTTGAGTTGTGAAAGAGTGCCTAGTCCACATCAGTGTAAGATAAGTAAACAGAAAAGAGTTTCGAGACTTATAAATCTACCCTCTCATTATGTAATTGTAAACTATGGACTGTTGTGTGAGTGTCTCATTGTAACTTGAGTGTGTCTGTATTGTACCGACGTAAGCAGCTTGGGCACGAGAACTATGGGCATTGGCCAGAGGCTTAATATTATCTCTCTGGTTTGATTCTCGTAGACTACCAACAGATTATCCTTGTCGTGGATACACTTTATATCGTTGTCGATTACTTTTTCGCTAATTATCTTCCCGTAATCCATTGTTTGTGTTCTTTATTGTTCTTACTGTTTGTTTCTTCGTTGTGTGATCCTTTGACGTGGGTGTAAAAAATCCAACAAGTGGAATTCAGAGCCGAGTTCGAGAAGAAGAATCATACAACCTTTGGAAGAGGCCATTACGAGAAAACAAGACTTTGTAAATGGTTCGTCCATATTCTGCACAGCGGTGGTAGAAATGACATTGCAGTTACGATAAACAAATGAACAGAAGACGTAAAGTTAAATTAACGACAAAGTCAAGAGGTATTAGAGACATGTCTGCAGAGGAAATTAACATAGTTTGTAGAGCATGAGTGAGTTCCAAAAATCACTCAATAGCTCATGGTGGGAGCTCAGATAACGATATGGGGTCCGAAACAGTGAGAGCTTCGATGAGAGTGAAGATCAGATGAAGGATGTGGATGCTCTGAGAAGCACGTGCTTGGTTATGTGCTTACAATGTAGCAACAGTCAAGTGAGTCAGTCTAGTTTATGGCCGTTGTATAATCCAAAGAGAGGTGATAAAACTTGTGAGAGAGTTTTGTGAGGATATTAAGAGTTGAAGCGTCTCAATTTTGTAATTACAAATCTATATTAAGTTTTTCTATTGGATTAGGCAGTTGCATAAACAAGCAGAGAATTAAGAACGGAGGATGGTGTCTTACCAGAGAGATAGAGAGGTTATTCCCAGTTTAATGATGTTAGTTCAGGATAGCTTGTATCGAAAGTCTCCTAGTTCTGTATTTGGTTAGTGACGTGTTCCGTTTCTCTCAAAGTATACCCGGTCATGCATTTATTATCTGGCTTCTAATGGGTGAACGGTTGAAGACTCAAGACAACTTGCGATCATGAGATGTTAATTCAATGACGAATGTAGAGGATACTGTTGAGTTGTGAAGGCTTATCCCACATCGGTAAGATAAATAAACTGAAGAGGAGTTTCAGACTTATAAATATCCTTCTCATTGTAATTGTAAACTTGGACCTGGGTGTGTGTGTCTCATTGTATCTTGAGTGTGTCTGTTTGTACCCCGTGCAGCTTAGCACGGGTCGTGCAGTTGGGCACGACCGTGCAATTTGCAAGAGCTTAATAATATCTCTCTGGTTTGATCCCGTGGACTGCCACGACTATCCTTGTCGTGGATACCACGTTATATCTTGTGTCGATTTACTTTTCGCTATTTATCTTCCGTAAGCCTTGTTTGTGTTCTTTGTTGTTCTTACTTGTTTGGTTATTCGTTGTGTGATCCTTTGTCGTGGGTAAGCACATAACCAAGCACTTGCTTCTCAGAGCATCAATCAAGTGAGAGTCTAGTTTATGACAGTTGTATAATCCAAAGAGAGGTGAGAAAAACTTGTGAGAGAGTTTTGTGAGGATATTGAGAGTTGAAGCGTCTCAATTTTGTAATCACAAATCTATATTAAGTTTTTCTATTGGATTAGGCAGTTGCATAAACAAGTAGAGAATTGAGAACGGAGGATGGTGTCTTACCAGAGATAGAGAGGTTATTCCTAGTTTAATGATGTTAGTTCAGGATACCTTGTATCGAAAGTCTCCTAGCCATGTGCTTGGTTAGTGGCGTGTCCCGTATGTTCGGCGGTACAGGAAGGTCAGAGCAGTAGCATTGTTAAAGGGAAGGTGGTTTGAAGTTTACAGAGGTTACTTGAGACGGAGAGGAGTGAAGTGATCAGCCTTCAAGTGGGAGATTGTTGAGTTGTGAAGGCTTATCCCACATCGGTAAGATAAGTAAACTGAAGAGGAGTTTCAGACTTATAAATATCCCTCTCATTGTAATTGTAAACTTGGACCTGGGTGTGTGTGTCTCATTGTATCTTGAGTGTGTCTGTTTGTACCCCGTGCAGCTTAGCACGGGTCGTGCAGTTGGGCACGACCGTGCAGTTTGGCAAGAGCTTAATAATATCTCTCTGGTTTGATCCCGTGGACTGCCACGACTATCCTTGTCGTGGATACCACGTTATATCTTGTGTCGATTTACTTTTCGCTATTTATCTTCCGTAAGCCTTGTTTGTGTTCTTTGTTGTTCTTACTTGTTTGGTTATTCGTTGTGTGATCCTTTGTCGTGGGTGTAATATCCCAACAAGTGGTATCAAGAGCCGAGGTTCGAGAAGAAGGAATCATACAACTTGGAGGAGGCCATTACGAGAAGAACAAAGACTTTGTGCTTGGTTTGTCATATTCTACACAGCGGTGGTAGAATTGACATTGCGGGTTACGATAAACAATGGCAGAAGACGTGAAGTTAAATATCGACAGAGTCAAGAGGTGTTAGTAGACATTCCAGAGAGGATTACAGAGCATGGGTTGAGTTCAGAAATCACTCAAAGCTCAGGTGGGAGCTCAGATACGAGTGAGGGGTCCGAAAACAGTGGGAGCTTCGAGGATTATGGAAGCTCAGGTGAAGGATTGATGCTCTGAGAAGCAAGTGCTTGGTTATTTGCTTACAGTTGGTGTAGCAACAGTCAAATGAGAGTCTAGTTTATGGCAGTTGTGTAATCCAAAGAGAGGTGAGAAAAACTTGTGAGAGAGTTTTGTGAGGATATTGAGAGTTGAAGCGTCTCAATTTTGTAATCACAAATCTATATTAAGTTTTTCTATAGGATTAGGCAGTTGAATAAACAAGCAGAGAATTGAGAATGTAGGATGATGTCTTACCAGAGAGATAGAGAGGTTCTCAGTTTAATGATGTTAGTTCAGGATACCTTGTATCGAAAGTCTCCTAGCCATGTGTTTGGTTAGTGGCGTGTCCCGTATGTTCGGCGGTACAGGAAGGTCAGAGCAGTAGCATTGTTAAAGGGAAGGTGGTTTGAAGTTTACAGAGGTTACTTGAGACAGAGAGAAGTGAAGTGATCAACCTTCAAGTAGGAGATTGTTAAGTTGTGAAGGCTTATCCCACATCGGTAGGATAAGTAAACTGAAAAGGAGTTTCAGACTTATAAATATCCCTCTCATTGTAATTGTAAACTTGGACCTGAGTGTGTGTGTCTCATTGTATCTTGAGTGTGTGCGTTTGTACCCCGTGGAGTTTGGCACGGGTCGTGCAGTTGGGCACAACCATACAATTTGGAAAGAGCTTAATAATATCTCTCTGGTTTAATCCCGTGGACTACCATGACTATCCTTGTCGTGGATACTACGTTATAACTTGTGTCGATTTACTTTTCGCTATTTATCTTCCGTAAGCCTTGTTTGTGTTCTTTGTTGTTCTTGCTTGTTTGGTTATTGGTTGTGTGATCCTTTGTCGTGGGTGTAATATTCCCAACAAGAAATCTTACTATATCTAAATTTTTAGTTGTTTAATTAAATATGCAAGGGTATTATAATGAGTGTGCAGGGGTATACAGAGTCGGTTGTTATTCATCTTAAAGGGATGTCAACCATCATCTAGGGAATAGCAAGAAGTGGTATAAATGGTTGCATCTCCCACACATCTTCCAACGCCCAGGTTTACAAACAACCACAATGTAACATCTGTATATTTAATAGGATTGGGGATCCATTAAAGCTTGGTCGATCACTAACGATCAAATAAGGTATGATTTTTGTTGATGATTTTTGGTAGATCTTAGTTTTAGTTGTAGGTGGATTTCGCGGACTTGATTATAAGATATTAGGACCATGAATGTGATCATGAATTTGGAAAAATAATTGTTTTACATTACCCAATAAAAAACTCTTATGCCTGCTATATGTTTGATAAAAGTCCCCAATAAAATCTCTTATTTACATTTAGGCATTTGGCTTAATTGGCTACGCTTAGTGTAATTTTAATGTGGAATCATATGAACATCAATGATCCTTTGTTGAAATATTTTATGCAGGTAGTTGAAATATGGATTGCGTGAACAATGTCATTTTCTGTAATTTTATTGCAGTTGGTTGAAATCTTCTTATTGTGTTATCAAATGTAGCAATTTGCTTATACTTTGGACCTGATTTCAACACTACAACAATGATGCTTACTAATTTTGTGGCTACTGACTTCAGGTTCGGGAGACGTAGAAGTGTCGTTTAGTGCTATTGAACTCAGTGTGCATTCTAGGTGAAGCCCAATTTTGATTTTTCTACTGTCTTATCTTTACTACCTCTTTGGCTTTGTAGATAGGCATAATTTACCCTGTTTGCAGACTCATTGAACTCCATCTGTATGATGGACTATTTAAGGTAGTTGAAGCTGATGTAACTTTTAGATATGTTTAACTTCTGAGGTCCATTAGACATTACAATACATTCACTGTTCTTTTTCTTCAGGTTATTCCATTCGATAACAAAGGACAACTTAAAGAAGCATTTAACATCAGGTATTTTGATGATATAAGCACATGGGGTGGTGCTAATATTTAATGTTCTTATAAACCATAAGTAAATAGCCTAATATATGCAAACCTAAACACCCCTTATATATTTTCAGTGACTCTGAAGGCACAAATCATGATGCTACATCCAGTTGAATTAATGGTGGATTTGCGTTTGGATTAAGCGGGTTGATTGTAGCTGCATTTGCAAGATTATTTATGGTGCGAGATTGCGTGCAAACATGATGAAAAAAACACTCAACAGGTAGACATTGTACCCGCCATATGGAGTCTTAGATTAAACGGTGGATGTTTGGGTTTGCATATTCGAAGGGATTATCTGATATTCATTGATGGTTAATAAGAAGCTATACTAGAACTAGATGAAAATAAGTACAAGTATTCCACATTTAGACAATCAGTTTTGTTACTGCTATAGTATTAAGGTTTAGTTGTTGGAATAACTGAATCACAAGTATATAGAAATTTCATTTGGCTATCCAAACACTATGACGATTGAAATAATCAATCTATATGTAAGTTATAATTCTTTAAGCTATTATGCTCCTATTTATATATTTAAAAGGATAGTTGCCCAATTGTAGAGACAGGGAAGTTATCTGATAACATATTTTCTTATTTCAAAGTGACATTGGAAGCAGCAGTTACAAATAAAGGTGTGCTTGCACTATATGGATGGCTTGGATTTATAAGAACAAAAAGGCTATTCAGATTAGATTAAAGCTACTTTTCCCCATCCAGAATTACCAAGTTCTGATGTATACTGCTGGACCAAGAGGTAAAGGTGACGCAATTGCTATAGGGCCCAATAACCAAACAAAAAAGAGACAGCATGTCTTTACCCTCTTAGTAACTAACACCACATCTTTGGCCACAGGGTGTGTTATCCAGGGCTAACATAGATGTTCAAGATCGCGGGTCATGATGGGAACGCACCGCTAAACAATCGATTTGCAATAGGGCCTTTGGAAAATACACTCAATTTGAAGCCGTACCAAACATCGGCTTCCCCAAACACTACTTCAACTTTGTTGTATACAATGAGCTTCAATCGAGGGCAGACATAACAGACTCAATACTCACAGGCATCTCAAAATGTGATTCTCTTTACGCATTCAATGCAATGGCTCTAAAACTTACCCATTCTCAACAGACTACATTCGAAGAATTAGCGAGTGTTCTCAGAGAAACATGATATTCCATTATCCTAATGTTTCCATTTAGTCATAGAGTTACATAGGCCTAGTAATTTACTAATCCATTTGCTTTTTCTACTGGGCATACAATCATGTAGTATTTAACTATGTAGAACAATTGGAGCGAGGGATTTACCGACTTGCAAACATTATGGATGGATTAACCCATTGTATAGCAAGTCGGTCATGTTGGGTAAGTAAAGAGTTAAGATGTATTTTGTATGTCATCATCAAAGTAATAAATTTTAGATTGTTGTTTTTCATGAGGTTTGGTGTGTGGAGGCAACGTACGTGATGCAGAAAGATCATGGCGTGCATGATTCCTCCTGATTTACAATACTTAATTTTATTTTTGTTATCTCTTTTGTAATTTCTTTGTCTTTCAAAGTAATCTTTGTTTCTTTTGTAGTTGGTGTTTTTATTTTTAATTTCACCAATCTTGCTTATCAATATGTATATATATGTAAATCATTTAATAAACTATTAGAATTCTTTTCAGATTTGTAATAAAATTGAGTAATATATAGACTCTAAGTTTTCCTGTCTTCTACAAATTTTGTATGAAAAGGGCTCAAGTGGTAGGATGGCCACCAGTTAAAAACTATCGCAAGGACGTGATGGCTCAAAAGAGTACCAATGAGGAAAGTGAAAAGGCGATGGCAGCTAACACCAGTAGAAGCAATGGCACCACGTTTGTAAAGGTTTCGATGGATGGAGCACCTTATCTACGCAAGGTGGACTTTAAATTGTACAAGAGCTATCAATAATGATCTGTTGCTTTGGAAAAATATTTAGTTCCTTCACAATGGGTATGTTTTTACATCATTGATTACTCGATAAAGAATCATTATTTACCTATTCAAGTAGACAAGATTTAAACAAGCTCCAGTTTAGATATATTCAACTACAAATCTTTTACATGCGGGTCATGATACAAACTTCTTATCAAATTATTATGATACAGGAAAGTTTAAATCTGCCCATTAGACATTCTGTTATCCTTTTTTAGACCATGAATAACTAACCATAACATGAATAAGTCTTGCTAATCTAAATAAGTGAGTTGAACAAATTTCAAAGATTGCTGAATTTCAATGGTCATCTGAATAATGAAAATAATCAAACTTAATGCTAAAATGTTTCTTTTGCCTTGATTTAATTCCCTTAAAAGGTAGTTTGGTCACATTAAGTTATATTACATAAGACTGAATGTAATGGTAAGGTCGACCTTCAGTCGGTCGTCCCATGTGGAAGCAACTAAGGTCGGTCGTCCCATTACCTCGACCGAACTAGACTAGTCCCCCCCAACCTTTGCAATTGTTTGGGTCGTGTAGAAGACCGAGTAAATGAAGCCGTTTCCTATAAAAAAATTATCCCTTTATTTTCTATAAAACCCAACATCTTCTTTCCTATTTTCACACACATATACACTTTTTATCAAAAACACACACTACAAACAATATGTCTCAAATTAATTCCGAGTGTTTATTTTTCGATGATATGGATGATGAAACGAAAGTGAATAGTTTACTCTCCGGTTTTTTAATAGACGCTGCTTTGGTTATTCAAGCATCTACTCCTACAATCTAAAAATACCAACGAAGCTATATGCCTAGAGATCGTTACGGTGCTCATGACCGTCTAGTGCTAGCTTACTTTGCTAAAAAACCATTTTACAATGCCTATTTATTTCGTAAACGATTCCGAATGAACCGATCGCTGTTCACCCGCATTGTTCGAGATTTGTCTGCTAACTGCCCTTATTTTCAAGAAGGGTGTGATGCTGTTGGAAAAGCTGGCATCTCTGCTTTAGTGAAGTGTACCTCCGCGATTCGCCAACTAGCATACGCTGCTGTTCCAGATTCTCTAGACGAATATGGGCTATCGTAAGAACTCCTGCACGGTCTAGGAGTCTTAAAAGGATTACGCATTTGATGTACACTTGCATCATATTACATAATATGATTCGCAAAGAAAAAGGAAAGGCAATCTCTCCCGACTTTTATCCGGAGGAACAACATCGTGAAGATGATCCCGTAAGATCGGCACAAGATAGGCTACGAGTTATCAGAGAAATACACGACGAAGAAACTCATCTTAATCTTAAAGCCGATCTAGTGGAACACATTTGGCATCGAACAAATGCAAACTAATTTACTGTAATTTTTTATCTTCTGTAATTTTTTTCGTCTTTTCTTCCGTGTATTTTTATTTCCGTATTTTAGTTTGTAATGTTTAATTATTAATGTAATGTTTTTTTAAAAAAAAATTGTTCGGTCGCTTGTGCGGTCACCACTACGGGTGTTTGGTCACTGTGTGGTCTAGGAGAGAGAAAGTTGAGTTGGCGCTGACGTGGCGGTGTCCTCTGCGGTCACCACTACGTTTAGCCAGCATTCATCGTCCCTCTATGCAACACTCAAAAGCACCACCCTCAACCACCTCCATATGTACTATATGAATTAGAAAGATAACATGTATGTAATTTAGTTGAAAGTACTAATGATGTAATGTTGTATAGAAAGCACACGTTGTTATTTTGAAAATTTGTAAAAAGTTAAACATATAACACTAGACAACGCATGTCGGCCTTAATAATATACTTGATTAAACATGGCTTAGCTTGCTTTTGATTCTATAAAACGGACTTACACCTTTGAACTTAGGAGTTAAACTATTGTTTCAAGCATTTTTGTATTTGCTAAATTCTAAGGTATGGGCTACTATGAAAATAATAGGTTGGTGTTGTTAGTTAAACTTTGTTAAAAGTGATGGCCAACGAGCATTAAAAATGGTGGTAAGGTGACTTCCCCGTAAATTTAGGATGACTTATATGTGGAACCATATATAATTCTTTTGTAGACATGTGATTATTATACAAATGCAATGCAAATCAACGTTTTGGTCTCGCTCATTTAGATAACAAAAAATACATAGCATTATTAGTCTAAAGGTTAATTATGATAATAAAAAGTTGATGTGAGCAAAAAATTCACATAAACATTACGCAATGAATAAGCTAAACACTATGCGGTCCTTTACAAAAACATGCACCATCAAACTTAAACATAACCATTTCACATAACCATTACGCAAAAAACAATTACACACAACCCGTGTGCAACATTTTAGATATAACCCGTGTGCATCGCACGGGTCTGCATGCCTCGTACTATATATTAACAGGTTTGATTCAATCAAGCATTAATTTTCCTAAATACTTTATATATTACTCACTTGCTTGTCACATAAAAGGATCTAGTTTCTTGACACAGTGCATCACATACATCGATTGAAACTACATCTGAGGGCATTCTATGCAATGCAAATCTCTTAATTACACCACTACTACATTAGACGTGAAGGTTCGGAAAATAGAACCATTTTCGAAAGAATGAATAGACATTATATTCCAACCTGTGATCAACATGATGGCATCAAATATTAGTAAATTGCTATACACTTCTTGATCCGTTTCCCTCTATTATATGAAAACACTGCTTCTTTGTTTTTAAAACTAATATATGAAGCTTTCTTTTGAAAAATATTTGAGTTTGACAAATTTTCATATACCTACGCCTAATACTCCACGTGCAACCTGTTGTTCGATAAACTACTCACATATTTCTAGCCTAGAGACTTTCTGATTCAGATTCATTTTAATTATAGTTATAATATAGAGAAGATAGTATTTACTTGACATCGAAGTGCAGTTCCAAGTTCTTTCACGATTCAGCCATTGATGGGCGCTCTTCGCGTTTTCTTAGCAAACACCGATATGCAACGTTTGAGAACACTTGTAAGCACTTTGGAGAAATTTGCTTCTTTATAGTACTATTTATTATAGTATCTATCTTTTTTTCCTCGTAGCACTTTGGTGCCAGGTTTGACAAAAACCGACGAATATCATCGTAGTTTTGCTGAGCAAACCTTCCACAAAGAACCTCGAACAACACTACTCCGAAGGAATAAATGTCGGATTCGTTTGTCAAGCACCCTGTCTCGTAATAGTTTGGGTGACAATACCCCAGTGCCTGCGGCAGTGGAGAAAAGAAAAGTGAGTTGGAGGTTAGCAGGGCCAAGTTTTGAAAGGCCAAAGTCTGCAATTTTAGCTTTCCAGTTGTTGTCCAAGAGTATGTTGGCGCTCTAGATATCGCGGTGTATAACTCTCTCATGGTTTTCGTTGGGATCATGAAGGTATTGTAGTCCATATGCAGCCCCAATGCATATATGAAGTCGTTGGTTCCATGAGAGAATATCAGGGCGAGTAATAAACCAATCAAGGCTTTTGTTAGAGATATATTCGTACACAAGAATATTCTCACCGCCCTCGACACAAAAGCCTAAAAGAGAGACTAGATTATCATGTTTGTAACGAGAAAGCAACATGATCTCTCTCCAAAACTCAGGAGCCCCTTGCCCAAGCTCACTATTTAAGCGCTTGATAGCAACCATAGTTCGCACCTCAGATAGGAGAAGCTCTCCTCTGTAAACCTTCCCAAACCCACCTTGACCAATACAGTAATCGGCCCCAAAGATTTTGGTGGCAGTTTTTATATCTTCAAGTGGGATTTGGGGAAGTTGAAACTCGTTTACAAAAGACATTGTTATGCTTGCTGAAAGAAAAAAGGAAACTGAGTACAAGGGCTTGCCCTCAAAGCACTTGCTACAAATTGGAAGGAGCAACAAATGTATTTGAATTTTATGTTTGTGATCTACTCTATGTGATATAGACCTAATCTTACTTAAACATGCGTCGTCGGCAGGAGACAATTTTTAATTCATTTATTTCACTGTCTTGCAAACTCTTAATTTTATACAATACAATATTTAATTATGAAAAGTCTTCAACTACTGATTAGAGACAAATTATAGATAAACTCTGTCTAAAGTTCGAGAAAACTTGTAGGAATTAAGTAAGTTTTATAAATCAATTTCTTTCGCTTATAAATGAAAGAGACTATGATTGGGGGTGTTCATCGGTTCGGTTTTCAGTTTTGTGGGTTGAATGATTTGGGTTCTTCGGTTTTGAAAATTTTAAAATCAAAACTAAAACCAAACCAAACCAATTACATAGCATGTAAAACCAAACCATATACCAAATTAGAATTAGGTTTGGTTTCGGTTAAAACAAAAAAAAAACAAATTCAAGTAAACTTCAATTCAAGTAAATTTCATAATATTTATCAAGAAGTCACATTAAACTAACCGAAAATACCATATAAATTAATAAACAAAAAGGTTTTCTAACCAAAATGCTTATGTAAATTCAACAAAACAAAGTCTAAGAAACCAAAAGGTTCTTTCAAATCTTAAGGAAATAATGAAAGCAAATAAATTAGAATTTTATTCGACCAAAAGTCTTATTAGCTTGAAATGTCCATCTTCAAGCATCACACCCATTTTGCAGCTTCACTCATCTTCTACCATTGCTAGCATTTTGAGGTTGTTCCCATCTCTGAGAAAGGAATAGAAAAATATATGTGTGTCAAATTGAGTATATAAGATGCATTACATAATTAAAAAGGGAATGGAAACATAAGTTACCATCTTCAAACTTTTCCCGGGTCATCATAATGTTTTCTTCCGAGTACTGCAACATCACCTGAACGGACCACATCTTGGCAACATATTAATGCTTGTACGTTCGGGAGATAAGGAACTCTTAAATGAGTCTTCACATTATACCTCCTTGTTACCAGATAGGTAGACTCAGATGCGGACTGTTGAAATTTGAGATATTGCTAAAATATCACGAGCTACGAGAGGACAATACAGGAAAAGCTGGGCTTCTCCTCTTCCAACCAACCCAAATACAGTAAAAGTCACCACTCTTGAAAATGCCTCGTCTCCCTCAATCATCCTCAGTCAGGTACCTTTCATACTCGGACTTGGAATCTTTTGTCCCCACCCGGATTCCGTCTTTCTCCTTTTCACCTCAGCCAAGTTTTTCTCTCTAGGCTGTAATTCGCGTCACTCTAGAAGACTACAAACAAACCCTATCAGTAACACTTTGGTATGGAAAAAGGGATTTGGGTTGCATCATAGATGATGAAGAAGAAACACTCTTGCATTATGGTGTGAATAAATTCTTTTATAATCATTTAAATATCGCAATCAATGCTTTTCGCAAAATTCAGCAACCTTTGACCCTTCAATCATCATCCATAAACCATTAAGAGATAACTTGAAGGTACTTCCATTTGGTTCCTAGGATAAAAAACAGAAGCAATGAATATCCAGCAAATTGAATTTTTTTTATCGCTCTAATACTTGTTCAAGATTTTTATGCTTCAATTTCATAGGCCATCTTCTTCAAATTCATTTAATCACTACCTTGCAAGACATTCATTCAAAACAACTATCAATGCAACTGTTAACATCCTAGATATGTGTTTGGGTACCGATACTTTGTACTGAATATTTAATAAAATAAACTTTAATGTTCGCATGGTCATTATAGAGCTCGTGAAGTAATGCAGTTGAATCAAGTGTGTGGTTATCGGGATGCATTTCCATTTCTAGTGTTGCCTTGAGTACCTTTATCTTTCCACTCAAGAACTTACAATTTGAGCACTATGCCTTTCCAAAACTTGGTGCAAATCCAAAAGGTCTTGGAGAATAACTTAGAGGTGTTGATGGTCCCGGAGAAGAACTTAGAGGTGTTGAAGCTCAAGAAGAATAGGTGAGTACACGGAGTCGTTCTTACTTACATTAAAAAATCTACATCCATATTCGCTTTCCCGAAGCTATTCAAGAGTAAAAAAAACTATTTTTAACAACTAACCAAATTATTTATATATTACACAAATAAAAAACATGTAATTCTTCCTTTGATAAAGAACATGCATAGTATAGTTTACCACAACTTTAAGGTTGATGTGATTCTTGAAGAACTATATGTCCTCGTTCACAAGGACACACAAAAGCTTCATATGGCACCATCTTCATATTAACGGTTTGTAACTTTGTGGTTGTGATGAGGAGAGTGTGTAATGTGTTGGTGGTTATGAGAATAAAGAATAATGTGTTTGTGAGGATAAGACTTATCCAGATATGTTTTTATAGTAAAAAAATAGAGCTTTTGGGGGGAACTTTTGATACCAAATTTGTAAAGATAAGGGTTGGTGTGCATAAAGTGGCCGGAACTTTCGATGCCAAATTTGTTGTATAACGACATCATCTCGACTCGTCTGTTTAACATATTGTGTATAACAATATCATCTCGACTCATCTGTTTTACATGTCTTGTATAACCATATCATCTCGACTCATCCGCTTTACATATCATGTATAAGGATATCATCTCGACTTATCTGTTTTACATGTCTTGTATAACGATATTGATGCAGGCCCAAGTATTGAAGAACGGGCCATTTTATTTCTGAAAGCCCAAGATTGTGTGAAGAAAGGCCCTTTATTCAAAAGGTCATAACTTGGGCTCAGATGATCCGTTTCAGGCCCAAGACCAGCCGTTTTGAAGCTTGGAACGAGGAGATCGCCGTGGTAACCAAACATAGTTGGGTTACGGAAGTTTCGAGCCTTGAATCATCATATTTTAGGAGTTATTTATATTTTCGTGTTTTTTTTTAGAATTTGGAACTTTTGTTTTTGGCTTAACTTTCGGCCCGTTTGTCTTTTTGGGCCCGTTTCAGTTTCATTTTCCTATTTAAGTATTGTACTATGCATCTGGCTATTCAGTTCCAAAATATATGAAAAGTTTATTTTTGGCAGTTTTGTCAAGAATTTTGCCTAACTATCGGTATTCCTTTCGAATCAACGATAATTAGAAGAATTGTTTCTGGGTATTCGTAGAATCAACAGATTCAATTAGTTATCCCGTTCATCACACTACATCAAAATATTTAGTACTAACATGAGAGTAGTTTTATTGTACTTTTGCACTACTTTAGTGCTAAATGTTACAAATTGTGCATACGTTAGAGATGCTATAAGAGAGCAAGGTGCAATCAAATTTTAAGACAGGTGGTTAACATGACAACTCACATTTTATCATATAACATTTTCTCTCCTCATCTATAACATGTTATAAGCTCTTGTAAATTTCTGTTTCTCCTTTTCATTTTCTTTAAACAATAGTATATTTCCTTAAACTAAGAATAAAATTACATAAATTTACATAATACACTAAAGATAAATTGAAAAGAAATAAAAGTTATGAAAGAAATTAAAAAGGAACTAAACCAGAGACTGACTATCATAATAACTATACTTGAGGGACCACAAAGTCATTTTTCTTATCTACAATATATATAATTTAAAAAGAAAAGTACCAAAGGCATTTTGTTTTTCTTCTTCACAAAGCCTGCACACACACAGCCAGGCACCAATAACAAGCCTATATCGCCCAAACAGGTGCAGTTGGCGGCGCTATAGGTATCCCAAATGCACCTATAATGGGCTGGTTAACCATTCCCCCGTGTACTCTATGTTTTAACGGGCACTTGGGAGCATCATGTCATGCATTTCAGTAGTGTTGCTGGAACTTCCTCCGAATGTATCACTATTAGACATAAGAGGAACAGTATAAAGCTCGGTTGGTTCCATTTCAATCATTAAGCTACTCATTTCGTGGTACTTGTCTTCACTAACCCAAGGATGCTTCCCAGGCTTTCTCCAAGTTTCAAGCTCCATAGTCACTTCTTTCATGCTAGGTCTTTTCGCACCTAGTTGGTTAAGGCACCTGCATACAAGCTCACTTATTGCTTTAAGCTGCTCATAAGGTGCCTCATTTACCAATCCATGCTCCAGAATATTAACAAACGTATTTTCCTGCATCGACTTCACAAAGTAGGTTGCTAAATTTCTCACCTTTGTATCTCTTTCCATATTAAGTGGTTGTTGTCCCGTTAAGAGTTCTGCAAGAACAACTCCAAAGCTATACACATCACTCTTATCTGTTAATTCGCCTGTATGGAAATACTCAGGATCTAAGTAACCAAATGTTCCCTGAACTAGGGTAACGACTTGATCATGACCTAAGGGAACTAACCTCGACGCCCCAAAATCTGCTATTTTTGTTGTGTAATTTTCATCCAATAAAATGTTAGTAGACTTCACATCTCTATGTATGATGGACATTCTAGCATCTGTGTGAAGATAAGCAAGTGCACCTGCTGCTTCATGTGCTATCCTTAAACGACTAGCCCATGATAATCTTTCTACGCCACTCTTCCTATAATGAATGTGATGATGAAGAGTATTATTGGAAACAAATTCATAAGCTAACAACGTGTTGAAAAATCGCAGATTCTGTTGGAGGGATTTCCAGAATCACATATTGATCATACAAGCATCATGAACAACAACATTCAAGAATATAAAGAACAAAAGAGATTGGGGTGAACCCTTCT
>BQNB010127988.1:0-15675 GCA_026074375.1 Tanacetum coccineum | reverse complement strand
TTGTTTAGGATCACTGTCTTCTTCAGAAGCTGACTCAGATAGGGGTGTGATTGGTTTGATAATAAGAATCTTGATGTGATTAAGCAGTAGCAACAAGTGCTAATAGGTTACCAGTCTTGGCTATTCTTTCAGTACGGATTTCATTAACTTCCTTTTGATATTGTTTCAGAATGTCAAAGAACTTATGATATGAAACTTCATCCAATTTGTGTTGTTGCTTGACAATTGTCAAAAACCTTGACCATTCTGGTTGAAGTTGTTGAAGAAACTGAACATTGACTTGCATCTTAGTAACTGTCAAGTTGTTTCTTATCATTTCATTCATCATCTTGTAAAACCTTGTGTAGTATGACTCTATTGTCTCTCCATCGTGAGAGGTGAATTTTCCAAACCCCCAAAATAAGTTTGTCTTGAGATCTTGAATGTTGAGGGATTCACCTTGTTGTAACCTTTCAATAGCTTCCTACATTTCATGAGCTGTATTGCACGCATCAACAGTGGAGTATATTTCATCTCCAATTCTAGTCAATATCATATGAATCGCTTCCTTTTCTGATTTAAAATGAGCTTTGTTTGCAGGAGACATATTCAGGATTGTCTCAACTGCTGTGTGTTCAGGAATTTCTGGAGAATTTTTTGTTGCAGGCACAACTTGAATTACGACAGTAGAAGGAGTGTAAGGACCTTTGAGAATGCATTTCTTTAAGGCATCACCATTTTGTCTTGTATCAATGTATCATAAGAAACGTGATCGCCATTGTGCATATCGTCTCGTTGCAAGCATTGGTGGACGATCCCTTAAACCAGTTGCCATTATGTTGTTATGCATTTGACGGTCGGTTGTGGAAGTTACAATTGGAGTAGTCATGATGAATGATTTTTGAATTATGATGTGAAAATGATTTGTAGGATCTTAAATAGGTAAAGTGATTGTTGTTGTGGATTGAAATCAATTAAGTTTACAGGATTTTACAAATCTTTAATTAAAATCGAGAAAAGAATCGTATCTTTCACGGGATTTTACAAAATCAAGAAGAAACCGTAAAACAATAATGATTTGATGTTGAAATCGTTGTTGTTGTCGAAGAACTTGAACTTTCGTTAATGATTTGTTGAGCTAAAACGATGAACGGTGCATAAATTTTGAGTTTGAAATGATTAACGGTTGATCAAAACTCAAATAAGGACAAACGGTGCAATCACGATTCACTTTGGAGGACTAACGGGCTATTTTGTAGCAAGTAAGGACTAACGGTGTAAAATTGTTTTAACAATGAGGGTTATAAAACAATCCAAGGACAAACTTTGAAATCCACCTTGAGTTCAGGGACTGCATGTGTACATTTTCAATTCTAGTTAATTAATAAAAAATTTCCCACCAAAAAGCTTTCTTCCTCGTTTTAAATTTATAAAGTTATACACGAATTGAATTTCCTTCTCGCGGACTCGTATGATTATCGTCGGTTCAATGTGAATATACCACGTTGATCGAAAAGATGTCACGATCACGATGGTATAAGTTATAAGTCCCGTAGTTAACTACTATAATGGCTACTACAACTTGCCAACCCCCCCTCAACTCACTACCTAGAACTTGCCACCTCAAATTGCTACCTGTAATTGCTACTGTAATTTGTACCTGTAACTTGATACTTGTAATTGCCAAAGAGGTCACTTTCGAGCAAGTACACGAGTCACTTTTATACCTGTTGTACCTGTTTGGATTATAGCAAACAAACAAACAACTATCTTGACTGATCTCAACTCGCTACCAAGAATCTCCCATAACTCGCTAGATAGAAAAAGTTTAATAAATAACTTTTAAAATAAGCTCTAAAACACTATAAGTTGATGATATAATTGTTGGGACTTCAACGATAAGCACTAGAGCTTGTTTCGAAACACAAAAGTACAAGTCTTTTTCAGATCATACACAAAACAAAAGCCACAATCTTGATTTTTTTTTTCAAAATTTTCGACAAAAAAAAACATAAAAAACACATAAAGACTATGTTGATTTTAGCCACCGAATATCAAACACTTATCTACCCGAGGCTCTTGGATTCCAAAAATGTCGGCAACCAAGAAATCACTTCACTTCATTAACTAGATCATGGATTCAAGAAGATAAAGAGGAAGAAAACTAGGAAGATATTTAGAGAGAAGTTAGAGAGAGAAAGTAGAGAGAAAATGTTTGAATTAATTTGCAAGAGAAAGTTTACAAATGAACCAACACCCTCTCCATCCTTGGAGAGGTGTATTTATAGTTAAACCATGAGGTCTTTAAAATGCTTTGGTATTTTCGACGGGCCAGTCTCGGGTTACTTGGGGCTTTCGCCCGATCACAATCATGTCGAATTAGCTTACATAAACGAGCCCGTTTACCCGGTCTAGCCTATTACAACATATAATTAATTAAAGACCGTGCTTCCTTAAATAATAATCGAGCTTCCTTGTTCGGCTTAATATTTTGAGGCTAACAATAGGCAAAGACTTCATCATAGTCAATCCTTTCTTCTTGTGTGTACCCTTGAGCAACCAATCTTGCTTTATTTCTTATCACAATTCCCCTTTCATCCTTTTTTTATTCCTGAAACTACTAGTTCCCTATATCCCTTTTTCCATTTGGAAATCCACTAAAGTCTAAACTTCTTTATAACTTGATTGTAGAGCTCTTCCTGAATAGGCCCTTTTTATCTTACTTGGTACTTCATTGCATGAATTACCTTTTTGGGTTATTCCTGTGATAAAAAGCAAGCAAACAAGCAGTTTTGAAGGTCTTAATGCTTTATTCTTTGTTGAATAGTGCTAACAAACCCATGTTCCTCTAAATTCTTTGACATCTGTCTTGTTTGTTTAGCTGATTGCAAATCTCCAATCACTTGATCAGAGGTGATCTTTTATGAAATTCTTGTAGGTTGATTAGGACTGCCTTTGATGTAGTATCCAAATTGTTCATGTCAGCCACTACACCATCATCTTCATCATCTCGTATGAAGTCAAATATGCTATAATCATATAAAGCAGGCATATCTGGATCAAATAGAAGTTCAATGCTTGTTTTTCCACCAACAACATTAACTTTATTTGTGCTAGTAGCATTAAAATTGTTAGTGTTGTTAACATTATCTTCCTTCTCTTGATCATTACATTCACTATCTTTTCTTAGTTTTCATAACCTTCTTTTTATGTTTTTTTATTTCCATCATCACTTGAAGGATTGGATCCATCATCATGAGAACTCTTTGGATCTTGGGAAAATGGTGGATCAGCAGTCTATAATGGTAGCAAAATGTAATACTTGACAGGTTCTGTCTCCTTTCTAGCTTGACCTGCATTATCACTTGCTTTTGTTCTACATATCTATTAGACTGTTCGTTCTGCAACAATTGGCTCATAATTCATTGTTCTTCTTAGTGCATCAATATCAAATAGCCAATCTGGTCCACTACCTTCAGCATTAGGTGTATTCTCACTAAACCTAATATGAAAATTTTCTTTCACTATCCTTGTTCTACTATTGAATACTCTAACAGGCTTTAATATTCAATAGAGTATCAACAAAGAAGAACCTTCATTAGCATTACATTCTAATTTGCCCTAAGTGATTATGGTATTGAGAATAGTAACCAAGACAACTAATTGGTCTCATAAAACTAAAATTGGAGTTTCTACCCTGATAAAAGTCATATGTGGTTTGTTATGAGGCTTAAATACTAACACTTATTTTGCACTTAGCAAGCAATATTTAACTGCTTCTGCCCAAAATAAAGTAGTTGGCTACTTAGAATCAGCTAGCATAGTCTAGCAACCCTCAATTAGTTTTCCTATTATACATCAGCTCAGCATCTCTATTTTGGTGAGGAGTTTTGACTATACATAAATTGTCTCAATATACTATTCATTTCACAAAATGATTTCATTTCGTTTTGCTGTTTTTAAAACTCAGTCCTATTATCAACATCTAAATCACCTTATCCTTGCGATCTACTAGATTTTCTATACCGTTATAAGGACTTTAGAATGCCACGAAGTCTCTTCCTTAGTAGTAGAAAGAAAACCTTTTGTTAAACCTACTGTAATCATTTGTGACAAACTAGGGCAATACATTTTCTCATAAGTTCTTTTTACATATGTTAGACCCAATCAAGTCATATGAAACAAATGTAAAAGAAACTGACTTGACGTTCTCAGTTTTGGACTTTCAACGTGGCTTGTGCTGCTGTCTTTTTGACAAGCAAACACAGGTTTGATCATTTCAAATAGTTTGGAATGGTAAACCTCTTACAAAGAGATTCCCTTAACCAACTTTATTCATGGTTTTTAAAATTTAAAGAGGACCTAGCCTCTTTGCCAAAGTTTAGATTCATCAGATGTGCTTTTTTCAAAAAGGCATATGTTAAAACTTACTTAGGAATTACCTGTTCTTTAAATTTACTCTATATATTGTTCTTGCAGGAACCTCTAAGTAAAACTTGACTTTTCATCCATTAACTTAAAGTTTGAGATATAATAAACATTATACATTCGGTGTCATTAAAAAGTAAATAATATTCTTTTTATAAACTTTTATGAGACACTAAAGAGATTAACTTTAACTCTTTTACAAAATACATATTTTCAAAATCTAGATTACCAGTTTTAATGGTACATTTTCCTGTGATTTTCCTCATTTGGGTGTATACCGAAATAAAAGCAACAATATCCTTCAATCTATCTCTTCCTCGTCTTATTAAGATAGGACATGTTCGTATCATGTGCCTTGAGCATCCACTATCAATCACTCTTGATCCTGTATAATTCTATGTGTGTGTGCCCTGCCACTTTAGATAAGAAAATTTGTTTCTTTTGGGGACCCGAGCACATAACTGACTTTGGATCTTGCCTTGTGCATCAATATAATAATTTCTTTAGGGTGATTGATGCACTATTGTGTTTAGAAACATGGTCTAAAACTTTAGTCTTTGGTTTCCAACACAACAAGATGAAGGCCTTTAATCATTAAACATTATTTCAATTAACAGCATTAATATGCTTTTGGCCTAGCAGTATTAAAACTTTTTATCCACTAACAAATATTAAACCTTTGATCAATATTTCTAGTTTTGAATGTTGTGTATTATGAAATGTCCTTCTTAATAGCTTGAGGTGCTGTTTTAGAATGTTATGCATTGGTCTAGCAGCTTTCACCTAGGGTTTTTGAGTGAGCAGCATTACTTGTCATTGACAGTAATATTGATACTTAAGCCCGACTTCCTTAGTACTGCTCTTGGTGGAACTATGTTTTTTTATCACAGGGGGGGGTGATTTTTTTTTGCAAAGTTTTGATGATTCACCCTTTGTGCATTGTTCCAATTCAGGTTTTACCATCTTTGATTTGATACTGTTTTTTATTGGTAATTGCAATCAACTGCAAATGATCAAAGCTATATCCACATACATAAAGGCTTATTAAAATCTCAAAATGGTTTCCTAGTTTTAGAGACCATCATATTGTTCCCATTTCTCTTTGATTGCCTCCTTGGACTGTGAATGTTTTGCCTATGTTTCTCACTTGTTTAACAATTTTACTAGCAGTTTAACTTCTTGTTGCTTAGGTTTGACAAAATCTATCTTAGAAATACCCAGGCTTAACTGTTTTCTTCTTGTTTTAGTTTGAGACACATTTTCTTCCTCACTATCTGACACCCATTCTTCAATAATTAGGGGATTCATCAGACTTCCTAATACATTAACACATCGTCAGCCAGAACTTTTGTTCTCAACTACTGGCCTTATTAACAATAACAATATCTTAACCAGGTAAAAGACAAAAACATGTATGGAGGCATGAATTTTCTATGTAGGGAGGTGGATAAATGGCATTAGATTTTTACATAGCCTAAAACTTTCTTGCAATTATCCAACAATCTGGACACTCTATGAGCTTGATTAAACTATTGATGCATTTTTAAATTTAGCTACATTAAAAATTGAATGTTATCTTTTTCTTTTTGAATTTTTAAAGCTTCTTCCTAAGTCTTTATAGTCTATTTCTCCCCCCCCCCCCCATACTTGAAATATCCCATTTAAGCCATTAAAGTTTTTCTACTTAAAACAAACTTATTTCTTTTTATAAAATTCAAGTTTTTCTTTCACTGTTTCTAAACCTGTTTTATATACCTAAAACCATTAAACTAGTTTTCTCTAATCTCTCTTATGTTGATAATTTTGAGATTTATGTAATTTAAAGTTTCAATATATGATTTTGTAACAATTTGAAAAAAAAATTCATTGGGAAAATACCTTCTAGTCAGAACTTGCAAGATGAAGTAAGCCATGAGTGCATAATCCTAGGCCTCTTCCTTTGCCTGATTACTCAGACAAATCCCAAGGCCACTCACATGACACCATAGTTGTGGAAGTAGATGTTTCCACAGGAACACTCCTTCTTGAGCTTTGCTTGTTCTTGTTGTCTTGATTTCATGGAGCTCTACACTCTCTTGCAAAATGTCCCCTCTTGTGGCAGTTATAGCACTCCACTTTGGACTTATCAAAACCAATAGTCTCATTGCCATTAACAGTATGCTTCCTTCCTGTATTCTTCAATAAACCTTCTTAGCCCCTCTTAGTTAACATGGCCAATTGCCATTTCAATTCATCTTATTTATGTCATCAGGATGGATTTGTTGCAAGTCCTCATGTGCAAGTTAAGGACTATTTGATTGACTAGCAAAGAATGAACAAATAACAGCATCACTCAAGTCATCAATATTTGTAGATTAAGTAGCATAACTCTGAGTGCTAGCAGAGTAGAAATCCAATGAGCAGTATTAACTGTTTCATTAGCGTTGTTAGTGTTTGTTTTTTGAAGAGGACATAAAAGCCATGTTATGTGTGCTTGAACTAGAAGTCTGACATCCTTTAACTTCGGTTTTTTACACCTTGAGGTTGTTGCTAGAGATCATCCTAATGATTAATGTATCAAATCAGCTTTATATTCATCCACATACAGATGTGTGTTCCAACTCAGGTGACAAACTTCCTTAATATACTTTTGTTTAACATTTCTTGTTGAAAGACCTTTTTCATCCAAAAGCTCCAAATGACTCACAAGCTTTTAAAGCCTATCAAAAGTTTGATCAAGCATCTCTGAGCTTGGAGCAGTGAAGTTTTCATATTGCTGCTTTAAGAAGATATTTTTTTTTGTCTTTCTTGGTAGCTGCAATTCCCACCAATCTCTTTCTACAAGCTTCCAGAATACAGCTTAGCATCTTTATAGAGTTAAACTTGTATTTATGTTCATTGGAATGCTCATCATTAAAGTAACTTCTTTGCATTCACTTTAATCTTCTATTGCAGCTTTATCTTCAGCAGATGTAATAGGCATCACTTTTTCAACACCTTCCACAGCTGTTGTTTTTGGCAAGGTTGCACCATTCTCTATGACTTCCCACAGTGCATAGTCTATCATCTGATGTATTGTTTAATACTCATCCTCCATAACTCAAACTCACCCGGTTTGAGCATGGGAACTTTAATGACATCTACAATGTGTAGCAAAATCTGACCATATTCTTCTACGTAAAGTTTCTCAATGCAAAAGTCTCTGATTACCACTTTTGATCCCTACTTAAATAGATCGAATTCTTAAGCTTGTATAAGGATTAGTTATATTTTTGTTTGAATGTATTAAAGATTATGCAGAATCTAATCTTTAATATTAAGAAGAACTATCATGAACTATAATTTTTTGAAGATATAATTCAACCAACAATAGCTCCAATATTATTTATAATACGCGATACTCTAAATGTATATTAGGGCTACAAAGACCTTGAAGCTATGATAATTCTATGAATGACTCGTATGTGTACTCTTATGAAAAACTATTGCTTTTATTTTTTTCCTAGTACCTCCCTTTTTACACCAAAGGAGTCTAACGGGTCTTACAATACTTTCTAGAATAGTCAAATCTTTTAACAAATAAGTAAATTACATATCTTTATACATAATAATCTTATAAATCACATATGCAGAGTACTAACTAGGTTTTTCGTAGCTTTCCCGCTACACTATATTAACATTATCATTCCCGCATGTAAAAATACAACACTCTATCTGAAAGTATATTGTTTTAATTAGGGGTGTTCACGGGGCGGTTCGGTTCGGTTAGTTGGAAGATTTAAACTATCCGTCGCGGGGCGGGTAATTAATTTTACTATCCGTCGCCGAACCGTACTAGGCGGGTAACCGGACATGCGGGTCCCCGAAGTGAGCGGTTACCCGCGGTTCGGGTCACGGTTAACCGTTTTTGACATTTAATAGAGTTTAACCGTATAAAAAATAACATAGTCTAGAACATAAAATGTATTTCTAGTAAAATTAAATGACGTTGAATTTAAAAGTCATATAAAACTTAAGTATTTCGTTACAATAATTGCATTCAAATATTCATATATAACGTATTAACAAAAAATATTACTCGACGTTATAGATTACGATCACATTAATCAATTTTCACACATAGATTTTTACAAATGTTTACTTTACGAGCGAAAAAGTCGTTATACAATAAAAGTATTGCAATAATCGGTTAATACTTGTACAATTATTTGAATATTAGTTAGAAAATAATCATGTATAATATGCACGGTTCGGTTCGGTTAACCGCGGATATCTAAAAGTAAAAACCGAAACCGAACCATTATAAGCGGGTTTTTTCGGTTTCGGTTTTTTTCGGTTTCGGTTTCTTCGGTTTCGGGTTTTTTCGGTTTCGGATTGAGCGGTTCGGCTCGGTTCGTCGGTTTCACGGTTTTTTTGAACACCCCTAGTTTTAATGTATCAACTATCAAGTTTATATTTATTAAGGTTAAAGTTGTAAAAAATATAAATTAACACAAAATAAACCCATTAAAAATGTAAAAAACAAAAAAAATATCAAAATATATTAAAATTGATGTTGAATTAAAGAGCACAAAATTTAAAAAAATGTGGTGAAATTAGATCATAATAAAATTAAATTGATAAAAAGATATTTCAATTTGAAAATAAAGGTGATTTTTTAATCAAAATGTGACACATGTCACTTTATAATGTGGTTCTTTAAAATGAGATGTATGGTCAAGATTGCACCTCCTTATTTTAATTTTTATTGGGTCCCACATTATAAATGTTTTATATAGTAGTATAGAAGTATAAAAGTATAGATATTCGTTTTAAGATTGATTGGCTAGTAATGTCGAGTCATAAATTTAAGAAAAAAAGTTATCAGGGTTATGTGGCTCGAATTTTTCATGTGTTTCGTGTCGAGGTTATTCAGTTAATTACTAGCTCGATATTTTTTTGGGGTAAAAGGGCATTCATACCCCGGTAAAATAAACTAGCTCGATATTGTTGATTTCTAGAAGAGAAAAATTGGTTGAAAATTTTTAAAAGAAAAGATTACAAATTAAATTTTCATACTTTTGTTTACAATTTCATTTGAAATCTCACAAAGTATGAATAGAAAATTTGAAACAAACTCTTAAACTATCTAATAAATTTTAAAAAATATTTTAAAATTTTATTTTCACGTTGCACGTTGCAGGTGTGCATGCTCAAGAATAGAAAAGAACGTAGGTTCGAGAATAAAAAATCCTTGCAACAAAATTCTATCTTTGAGTCACTAGCTACATTGGGGAAAGATAGTGGTATGACAACGTTAGTTAAAAATATGTTAGATGGTTTTAGGTTGGGGTCCTTGGGCCAAGGTGGAGGTGATTTTCTGCACGTAAGAGAACAATAGGTAACACCAACATAAGCCAGTGTCTTCGCAAGGTTGCGGATGGGCATTTTATGACAGCAGTCAAAGTGTTATCTGATTTGTGAAATCTAAGCTCTAAATTTATACATTGATTCTTCTATACTTCACCAACACTCACGGGCAGTGTACCTGTTATTGATAGTATAGATAATCGAAAAAACTGGGTCGTTCGCTGGAGCGAGGGATATAACAACCCAAGAATTTTCATCAACCTATTTTACTATTATCACAATTATACGAGGAAATTTTTTGCTTTATTACATTACTTGTATTGTCAATATCTCAGTATGTCATGTAACTTGCATAACTAAAGTAGACGAGCTCACGCAACCTATCTATGGCAATCCTGTCTTCATATATGTCAAGCAAATATCATAACATGTCAAGTCAATATCATCATAATCTTTTTACAAGGTACATTATTCCTATAATGTATTATTCGCAACGTTATATCAAAACGGGCTTTAAACCGTTATCGTATACCTCTAAACCCTAATTCCATGAAGGAATAATATCTAAAGTGAATGTACAAACTATTAAAGCATATGTACAAGTAATATAACATCTCATTTGAAATATAAACTCCCTCCAAGTCAAGTACAAGTTTTCAAAGCACAATGTACAAGTCATTAAGCATGACATCTAAAATAGCCGTTTTACCTCCGTTTTCATTCTAGTTTCTTCATCACCACTTGTGTACAAGCTACTACACTCAATGTACAATGTGTAAACCCTAATTATTCTATTCATAAGCTTTCATACACATTTTTACACTCAAAACCCTAATTCAAAAGTCAGAAACCCTAACCCGAGCAAAATAGTAAATCATGACCCGTTTCTTGGTTTTTATCCATCATAACCCCAAACCAACACTCAAATAAGTTGTAATAACTTAAATTACAACATTAACAATCATATCCTATCATCATTTCATCATTTCAACAACAATATTCAAGAATTAAACCCAGAAAACCCTAATCTAGTTTTAACCCTAAAACCTAAAACTAGGCCCTAGTTCAGAATCGGATCAGTCTATAAAACATAGGATCTGAGAAATATCAATAGGATCTGGATATTAAGTGAAAACACTAGGTTGTAGCCCTATGTCTTGTGATCATTTTGCCGGTGGAATCAACCCGATTCGACGTCGGATGAATTAGTTACAGCCGAAATGGCAAAGGTACGCAGATTGTGCACACCTGTAGTAAATGGCTATTATCTCTAAATTTTTCTATAGTAACCCTCAAATATGTAAAACTAAACGTTGTAGAGGACTCAAATATCTAACAATGCTCGGTGGTTTGAGCTTCAACGGAATTACGGTTTGTAAATGGCAACCATTTTACCGAGACTGATGTTGGCTGTCCAAAAACAGCCATGTATAAATCAAACCAAACACCCCTAAAACGTCTAGAACCACCTCCACCTTGCATTCTAGCCTTCCTTACTCATCCCCTAGCCTCTCCACATCACCCCCCATGTGTCCTCACCTGGTCTCTTAGCATCCTTAGTCACCAAGTTCCAAAATTACTATAAATAGGAGCACATATACTTCATTCTAACTCATCCCCCACTTCTTCTTTCTATAACCCAATTGAGCAAATATTCTCTGCTCCATATGATCCTAGGATCATATAAGAAGATCATTCAAGCAAAGCTTTAAAGATTTGAAGCCTCGGGAACAAGATACAAGGCGTACGAGTGGAAATACTACCCGAAACGACCCGTTTCCACCACTTTTGATACTTGAAGCTCAAACCCAGGTTTTCCCTTATAATGTTCATATGATCCTAAATATACTCTTGTTAAAGTTTCATAACTCAATTCATGCTCATTTTCCATTTTGATCCAAAACCGTACACCCGAAACCCTAATTTCGCGTTTTTCTTAAAACTAAATGTTATAATGATTAAATATTGTTATAATCTATCCTAGCATGCTTAACTAATGTTAAAATAACCACTTTATTGATTATTGAAGGAATTTGATCTTAAAACTCGCACGTTTACGTTTTGAAACCCTAATTTGACCCGTTTTGCTTCCTAGCCTAACGAATCGTTATTTTAAACTTGTGTTATGTTAAAACTTCATATTTTAGTTTATTATAACTTATAAATATCTTTTGAAATGTTAACATAAGCTTGCATGGCAATTTGGACATGTTTTGTAATTATAATCCATGCAAGGGGTATATATCGTAACTTTATGAAATTAATAACTAGAAGGGCTGAATATGTCATTTTATCAAAGTTATAACTATAGGGGTCTATTATGTCACTTTTTAAAGTGTAAGGTTTACTTGGTATATCTTTCAAAGTTGAAGGACCAAAGTCGTAAAAATGCAAACTCCAAGGGCCTATTTGCAATTTTTCAAACCCTAGGGTCTAAAATGTAACATTTTGAAAAAGTATAAAATCATATCCAAAACATTATATGACATAACTTTAATTAACGCTTCTCGTGCTTAACATTTCCAGATATTGAATAAAACGCTTAAAACCGATTATATCGTATCACAATACTAGGGAGCTTCATATTAAGAGGTTTCATCTTGGTATTACGTTCTGACTGAGTTGTTGGGTTTACGATTTAAAGTGCCCTAGCTCCTCAAACGTTTACTGAATGACTTCTGAATTATGATGGCCCGAACGGTGATACAATAATTCCAAACTCTTCAATCAAACTCATAACTCTTAAAACTAAAGTTCTAGAGTACAATCTTCCTAAGACTCAACATATTTACTCAGGTTGCGTGACGTGGCTGTTTACTATCATTTGCTATATCAACCTTCCCTGTTAAGATTATGATAAGGTCGTCAGCTTTCATTTTGGAATATTTATTACATCTACCTATCAGGTGAAGTTCATAACCTCGCCTTTACTTATTTACATGTTTTATAAACCCGCGAGGGGGATACATGCTTGTTACAAACTCTTTTACATACTTGTTTATCTTATAACAATGTGATTACTTTTCAAAGACTTATACATGCTTAAACCAGGAATACAAGTGTTTTTACAAGTTATATGCTATCCTGATACACTATTACAGCTACTGTCTAAGTTACATTATGCCAAAAGTCCCTCATTATCATGGACCATTAATCACTTACGGGTGAACGCGAATATTGTGGATAGATCTATCGGGATTGACGAATCCTGTTTGTGTTAGCCGGATAGGTAACCAAACACACTATATTTGAATTTCATAGGTATATGGCAATTACCTACACCGAGGGCCATTATCTCTCTATATATATCACATCATTTTAGGTATATATATACACTAGTCAGTTTGTATGCCATGAGCTTAGACCAGACTATACTATACAAGACAAGACCAAATAGACCAAACAAGACAAAAACATAGTAATACACGGTTGCTATGATAATTGCATTCGTTGCAATTATTATGAATAACGGGTATATAATAACGTGACCCAAGATCATAACAATTCCATTTTCATAATAATTGTGTTTGTACAATTATTACACTATGACTTGTATTCAAACTGTTTATCAAACGTATGAATTTCACTCAACCTTTGTGTTGACTTTTTAGCATGTTTATCTCAGGTTATTGAGCAATATACGGCACAGAGTGGCATGGACATGAAGATGGCTGAAACTTGTTATCATTCACAATGTATGTAACTAGATTTTGGGACCTGCCTTTGTAAAACTCTGATTTGAAATGAATGATAACGTATCTTTTGAACAAACGTCTCTTTTGGGTCGTTTTCTATGATTATGATTGTTGTTTCCATGAAGTAATACCCCAGATTAGCTTCCGCTTCTATATTGTAAAAATGGGGGTGTTACACCTACGGGTCATGTATTTACTGGAGTAGGATTTAAGTGGAAACCAATAGGTAGAATTTTCACTATAGTTGGTAATTCGTGCCTTTTAACTAGGATCACTTTAGCTAACGTAGTGCCTCCTAAGACAACCACTTCCCACTCAGTAGAAATACAAAAACCAGAGCTTAAAGTCTACAGCAGGAAACCTAAAAATGTTAAAAATGTAGGTTCGAGTAAAAAGGCTTAGATTGTAGAATCTAAAAATGCTAACCACTCGAAACCCAATCATACTTGGGGATCCAATGCTACAGATATTCCATCGTTTTCTTCTCTTGTCATGACAGGTTGTCCAGATTATTCTCTGGTATTTGGACTCCGGATGTTCGAAACATATGACAGGGAACCGCTCTCAGCTCATGAAATTTATTAGTAAGTTTTTGGGTACAGTTAGATTCGGGAACGACAATATTGCAAGGATTATGGGATATGGTGACTATCAGCTAGGAAATGTTACTATTTCAAGAGTATACTACGTCGAGGGACTTGGACATAACTGGTTTTCTATTGGTCAATTTTGCGACGCGGATCTTGAAGTTGCATTTCAAAAAAACACTTGCTTTATTCGTAATTTAGAAGGTGTTGATCTACTTTTCGGATCCTGTGACACAAATTTGTACACAATTTCTCTTGATGACATGCTTAAAACATCTCTGATCTGTCTTCTATCCAAAGCATCAAAGACTAAGAGCTGGTTATGGCATCGTCATTTATCTCATCTCAACTTTGGTACTCTTAACAAGCTAGCCAAAGACGGTCTTGCATGAGGCATTCCAAGGCTCAAATTTCAGAAAGATCATCTGTGTTCAGCATGTGCACTAGGAAAAAGCAAGAAATCCTCTCATCAACCCAAAGCTGAATACACTAACTAGGAGAAACTATGTCTTTTGCATATGGATTTGTGTGGCCCAATGCGTATGGCAAGTATTAACGGGAAAAGGTATATCTTAGTGATTGTTGATGATTACTCAAGATTTACTTGGGTTAGATTTTTGAGGACAAAAAATGAAGCTCCTGAGGCCATCATTAAATGCATCAAAAATGTTCAAGTTTGTTTAAATGCCACTGCCCGTAATGTTCGAACAGATAAAGGAACCAAATTTGTCAATCAAACACTTCGTGAATTTTATGAAAATGTTGGCATCTCGCATCAAACATCTGTTTCCCGCACTCCTTAGTAGAACGGCATTGTCGAAAGGCAAAACCGAACTCTTGTAGAAGCTGCTCGTACAATGTTAATATTTTCTAAAGCTTCATTATTTTTATGGGCCGAAGCAATCAATACAGTCTGTTACACCCAAAACCGTTCTTTAATTCTCCTTCGATACAACAAAACTCCATATGACCTTATGCAAGATAAGAAACCGGATTTATCATTCTTTCATTTCTTTGGTTCACTCTGTTATCCTACCAATGACAATGACGACCTGGGTAAATTAGATGCAAAAGCTGACATTGGTATTTTCATTGGTTACGCGCCCGTAAAGAAAGCGTTCAGAATCTACAACAAAAGAACCCGGAAAATTATAGAAACAATTCATGTGACATTCGACGAGCTGACAACAATGGCTTCTAAACAATTCAGTTCAGGACGCGGGCTTCATTTTATGACTCCTGTTACATCCAGTTCAGGACTCGTTTCAAATCCTGTTTCTCAACAACCTTGTATTCCACCAAAAAGAGATGATTGGGATCGCTTGTTTCAACCTATGTTCGATGAATACTTCAATCCTTCATCAATTGTTGTTTCTCTAGTACAAGAAGCTGCTGATCCAAGATAAAGTGTTATTGATCAAACTAAAATGGATTTGTTAGGAACACGAAAGTGTCGGTCACTTCCATAGATATCATTAGATAGCTCGTTTAGTTATTTTTGGAACTTAAGTAGGCTAGTAAGCCCAAGGCCCATGGAAAACCCATGAAGCCCCAAGCCCACACGCCATAACTTATGATATATATACCCTTTCCATGCTATGGAAAGGGTGTTGGTTGTTCATTTTTCATAAACTTAATGCATTTTTCTTTCATGTTTA
>BQNB010127987.1:0-19351 GCA_026074375.1 Tanacetum coccineum | reverse complement strand
AGAGGGGTTAATAATCCTATGACAAATTCATCTTTACGAGTTCAACTGGGTTGGTTCAAACATTCATTGCCATCTCTTTGTGCTAATGTTCCAGGTAACAAATTCAAGTTTACATACATATAGCCATGGATAATGTGATCTGAATACCAAACATCTTAATTTTGAAAGGCGTGTCACAAACGCAAACTTTTTAAGTAAATTTTCAAATATAATCAGGCATAAGGTAGAGTGTTAGACTGCTTCCTGCCTGATTCTGTTTTTCAAATGGATATCAGGCTCTTGGGCTTTTGGCTTTACACTTTTCGTATAACCTGCAATCTCAGTATGAAGCAGGTGTTGAAATTTAACAATCAAGTTAACCATTAACTCATACGAGTGCGCAACGGATAGATCTAGTCTAGTACAATAATTAACATACACATAAAACACATTTAAAGGACATGTAAATTAAATAGGAAACATACCCTCGTAGTCACCAGCAAATCAAAGAAACCAAGAATGAGAAACGAGTGACTAAGTTGTCACCTCTACCAGTGCTCCACCACAAACAAACGTAAACAAGCACTCCGGATGCTAGTCCCAAAACTCCACGTATACCCAAGCAAACACTTGTATACCAATAACCCGAATCCGCTGATCCGAAAAACAAAACCAAAACCTAGTTTTTCATTCTGTCCATATTTGTCTCCCTTGTACCGAGATCAAAAACTAAGTAGTTTTCCGATATCGGACGACACGACGTCCCGATGCCGATTTTCTCTTTTGTCCGGGAGAACGATCCAGGACACACTAAAATGAAACCAACAACCTGTCACGCCTTGACAGATTATAAGACCAAGAACCAGTGGATGCTATATCACAATAGGATCACTAAATCACTTGTGAACACCTGCAAACCACAACACGATGATCACAAGTGCAAGACAAAAGCTAGGAACCCTAACTTAGGGTTTATAGATTTCGGTTTGAATGAAAAGGAATATGAGAAGAGTATTCTGAATTTTCTGGTTGCTGAGGTCTGTTTTTCGCAGCAAATGAGCAAAAGGGTGTGGGTTTATATAACCCTCAAATCCCTCTTGTGATAGGATTAAAATAACTAGTATTTTAGTCTTATCATAAAACAACTCCTAGCCTTATCACAATACTCCTTCCATTATCCCTTCATACATCGAACCTAGACCCCTCCTAGAACCTTCTCTTGTGGCCGGACACAATGGGGCACAACAAGGTCTTGTCTAGTCGATTTCGGTCCAAATGGTTTACATAGAATGCATTTCGTGAAGTAGCAAACGTGCTCTAAATGTCTTATCGTGTGTGCCCCCAATAGGCTCACACACCTCTAGTCGTATATGTCTAATCCAACTATCACATTCCAACAAAAACGTCCTTCAATGAACTCTAAATCGTCCTTAGGGTCCACACACACTTCATAGTTGAATTAAGGCCTATGTTTATAGTGTTTTGCTGTATCGGTTCACCTACGGCGTAGGTGTAAGTGATCCTTCACGCCATAAGTGCAAGGGCTTCTAATAAATGAAATGCCGTCTAAAAACTCATTCAATATAGCCGTAAATGAAAACGTATGATACGTCTACACCGTACAGATTGGTGAGTTGTTATACGTTTGAGTTGTGACCTAGGCTTAGCTCAAAGTCAAGAATAGTTGTTAAGAAATCTCCTTTCGCTCTTTCCGACTATCACTTAGAATTAGCTAAAAAGGAGTTAATATGACGGATGTATTGTCAAATGTAATAAAGGCACCTCATTTCGATATATCAAGTAAATGCTTCGTATCAACATTCGGGGTTTTGTTTCTTCACTTGAGTATTCACAGAATGCTTAGTCTATTAATCAACTCCTTAATGACAAGTCACATGCTTATTAAGTATTTCACCTTTATAATCCTCCAATGGACTTTGGCGATCTTGTAGCGTCACAACCATACTTGAAGTTCTCATCTGCTTCTTATCTAGCGAGTGTAAGCAATACGAGGGGTTTTGTTATTCAAAGCCGGTGTTGGTCGTTGATACTCTAGGTGTAAAGTGCTATCTTCAGCTACGATGTGTATTAACGGGCCAATCTACACCATAATGATCTCTGTTCCAACTATTTCTTCCGTTATACCTTACACGCTTCTTCTCATTTTTGCATCTCATCGTTTCAATGGCTGCTAAATAAATCATATTAATCAAATAGGAAGCAATTAGGTACTAATTATTATAAAAATAAGAATTAAAAGCATGTAACAAGGGATATTGATAAAGAAATATAGATACTATTTGATATCAATATGCCAGATGGTCACGGGTTACGCAGTCGCTATGAATAAATCAACCCATTAACCCGATGGACAGAAAAAAAAAGGGGGAAGGGGGGTTTGGGGGGGGGGGGGACAATGTTAATAAGTCTTAATCACACATTAAGCACTTCAACTTATCTATACGGTTTATCTGCGGAAACCTAATGTTCATAGTGAATCCTACTCTCGCAGTGGTCATCTATAAGAGAGCACTATGTCAATTCAAGTGCTCTTGGTTCAAAAATCCGTCTTAACGCTATGGGCTTGGTCCGACTCTCTAGTCCTAATGGCGAAACCAATAACAATCATCGTCGTTACGACCCCTAACCACTATGACACGGATCATAAATCACATGTTGTCAATCTATGATAAATGATCTAATAATAGACATTAATCGATAAACAATAAAATGAACAATTATTTGAACGATAAACATATAAACTAGCCAACATAATTCATTAAATCGAAGTAAACAAATTTAAATAAACATAATGTTCATAACCATGGCTAAAACCAAAGGGTGTTAGCCCATAGTAATCTCAGAAGCAGAAACATAGAGAGATAGATCAGAACCTAGATTGAACAATAAACAAATGAATAACATAATGAAATCGATGTGGAAACCAAACGATTATACTAAGTATGGTGATACGAGATGCTCTCCACTTGATCTTTGGCCTTCAATGATGATTTCCTATAGCTAAACACGAACTAGGTCCGTATGGAGTTGAGGGATCATAGCCCTAAGTCAAAGCTAGGGCTTTATTTATAGTTTTCTGATAGCGACCCCGGTACGGTGTATCCCCGACACGTCGTATCCTTAAACATACTTAGGCGCCAATGAGTTACATAAAATAGAAAGTCAAATCTGACAATGCCTTCAATACGCCATACTCCCATTAGTGGGATACGTCGTATTCATATCGCCTTCAATACATGTCTGGTCAGGTCTTCTCATGGGCCTCTATACGATGTATCCCCATAATCTGGATATGCCATATTCTTCTAAACGCGCAATTCTTCAAATCTTCTAAATGTTTTATACGACGTATCCACATTAGCATGGATACGCAGTATACCTCGTCTAAATACGGTATTTTCTTCGTTTAAGCTCCAAATCATGTGTTTTTCGTGTCTTTCCACTTTTGCTCCATAATTACTAAAAATCACAAATATGAACGATTAAATAATAAGTCTTAACATAAAATATAGTAAATGCGCAATATATAAGGGATAATGATGCATAATATGTATGTATTTGATAACATCACAAGTCATAAGATTTTTTCACATGAGGCTAAGGAAAAAGTCAAAACTAGGAGATACCTTGATTGTGTCGTGTACAACTAAGTCAAAAGCTTCCCTAACTTGGGTAACTTGAACAAAGAAAATCAGAAGTAACTAGCATCAATTAAAAGACCTAAATCATTTAAAACTTAATAATTATGAGCTATAGAACACTTTCGAATGGAAACAAGCCGAGCTGAGCCCAAGCCTACAAGAGCGTGTCCGGCTCGTTTATATATATAAAGCTCGAGTTCATTTCGAGCCTCATATTTTGAGCTCCAACTCGGCTTGTGAAAATTTTCACAAGCTCTAGTTATGCTCATGCACGACTAATTTATATGGCGTGTTGACGAAAATAAAGTTCAAATGAAACTTAGCTCGTTAATTACACTAGGATCGAGCTCGTTTATTTCTTTTAAGCTCGTTTATACATAGTTATATCTATAGAAAATATATACACGTAAATATTTTTTGGGCTCGGCTAGACTCGCGAGTCTATCAATCTTAATATAGAGCTCGAGTCCGACCTCAATTATCAAATGAGCCTAAGCTTAAGAACCCGTCTTCATTTAGGTTCAACTCATTCGAGCATTTTACCAATTCCATGTCGAGCTTTTCCCAAACGGCTAGGATTATTTCCACCGCTACACTTCACTAGTACACAATTATACATTATATTATACATTATACAAACAATACATTTACCAGGCGCGCCCGGAGAAGAATTTTAATGCAGCCCGACCCGGGTTTTGACCCGATTATTTAATTTTCCTGATCCAGACACGTGTTAGGTACGTGTGTTTCTCTGTTTCTCTCCTCGCTCACTTTCTCTTAAAAAAATACAGATCCACACACACACAAACTTTACCGTCTCACCGTCAGAAATCAAAGGCCTTCTACCGTTCAAGAACATATAAAGATGGGGAAAAATTGCAGGTAACAGATTCTATCTATATCGAATTTAAATGGTGGATTTGTTATGAATTATTCTGAATTAGACATCATTTTAATACTTCTCATGGATTGGTATGGTCAATATTTCTTGGTATTGAATTTTGAAGTGTTTTTTCGGGCTGGAAATCTTTGTTATGATGTGGGTTTAGTTTATAACTTTATATTAGTGAATGATTCATTGGTTTTATTTGGATTTGTGGATGTATGAATATTAGGTTTTGATTAATACCTATTTGTTAAAGTTTTTATACTTATTCCCCCCATACTGTTTAGATAATTCGGGGATGGACTTAAAAAGGTTTGTAGAGAAATAGTTGGACATAAGCTTTTTAAGATAAACAAAAAGCCGAAGATGATCTCGAGTGGAGAAAGAAGGTGAAGATCAAATGATGCATCAAACATCCCAATTAGAAGATATGTGGATTAGTTGCATCAAAAAGTATTCCAAACAGTTTCATTTCTTAACGTTATAATAGGAGTAAGATCAATGGATATCAAATAGGGCATAAATTGCACTAAGGTCAACACTGTCGAAAATACTGAACCACTCCATGCCATACTGAACAATGACTGCATTATATGATATTACGATAACAGGATGCATGACATGTTGTGTCGTTAAGTGGAAACAGTTGCTAGGCTCCCTGGCTTGCATATATGCTTATAAGCCGTTTGAAGACTGTGCAATAGTAATCCAGATATTTGAAGATAATAATGTTGGGTTATAGACCTTCATGCCTCCTTCGTAGTTGCTAGCTGGACTCCGTGGCACCGCAACTATTTTTTATGTTTCAGATTTAATTAAAAAACCTAAATTGACCCATTTATAGTAACTAGGTCAAAACTGCCACTGATCTTTGATTAGTTCTAGATGCTTTGTTTATTGTTTATGACGCATACACATTGGTTGTAAAATATAATCATAATGACACATATAAAAATAAGATGATGTTTACTTACTTTTACCCTGGATTTTCAGAATTCGTCTAAGCGTTTACCATCTGTGGATGAGATGAGGGGTTTACCTTCTTTTGAGTCGGGTTTTGGCAAAGGACAAGTCGTACTTGATTTTGAGAATTCTACGGTTAGATTGCCATCTGCTGAAAGGGATATACGAAAGTCAGCTGTGTTTAATGATGGGATTTGGTTTGGGTTGAATGTTCTGACTGGATCTTATCGTGATGATCCTTACAATTGTTTTTTCCGGCAATCTGGAAGCGTTGAAACTCAAGATGCGGTGAACTTGCTATTTCGTTGTATTTTTAGGTTTTCATTTGTTTTGCATCCTATTTTTGGTTCCTAAGGATATTTTGATGTTGGTGAATGTTCCTCTAACGTTTTTGGCGTAAAAGAAGGTTATACATATAGTGGTCCTTTATTGTGGGAAGATATCAGAACCATAAATGTTTTGAACAAATGTTTCCCTGATGAAGGTAACTTGAATTTTTGCCTGTTGTGGTATTTTCATATATCTTGGTATTATTAATGTAGGATTTATGTGGCTAGTTAGGCCTTGCTTAATTTTTTTAAAATTTGTCTATAACAGATATACCGTCTTCTCATTTGCCTGGCCGAAAGCCGAAACGCTCTGAAAGCCTACAACAACGACGAACGAGGCGTGTTGTTGGCCGTCGTTCTGCTACTCATTGAATGCCAGCATGAAATTTAGAATCAAACAGTGCTAGAAGTCAAGGTAACCAGCAATTTCCCAGTTGTTTTTCGAATTCGACTGCTGTATAGTTGCGCGTATTTCATGGTTTTTCATTTGTTGTTCCAATACATAAATTCTTTAAATTACGTGAAGTATATTCTCTGATAGTGAAGGTAGATGTTTATTATGGTAGTTAGTTTCATTTTTAACCAAAATAGTTGCTATTGTGTCATTCATATGAATTTTGCTTAGGATGTTGCTGTCGGGTGTATATTATTAGACAATAACTATCTTATTTACATAGATGGATGCCTATTCGTTAGTATGTTTGGTGAGCTTTTAGCCGACCCAATTTTAAAGATTTTTGGTTTGTTTTGGTTCATTTGAGAGATTTTGATTACTTTGATCGTGGCTATTTACAGGTCTACAGGAATCATAGGAATCATAACGGCGAGATGGAATTGGAATGGAGGTGCCTCATGGTATGACATTTTTGAAACTGCACTGGTAGAGTTCAAATTCATAAGTATCAACCTTAATTGATTTTTGTGTTTTATGGGCTTTTTTTTGTTTTTAATTGTAGATACTGTCTATGTTTGAGTTGGTTGTAAAAGACGTCTAACACAGAAGACAAAGTCCACAATATCCAATTAACACACAAAGGATTGATTCACCATCATTTTCATCTGTCTGAAGTGAAAACGCAACCCACAAAAAGGTATTTCTGTACTTCTTAACTTCTCTTTTACTGCTGATTTTGAACCCTCAAACCGTGTTCACAAAATTTATGTATACTTGGTGAAATTTCCTTATTTGTTTATGATGCACTTGAGAGAATATCAAGATAGCTGAGCGTTAAGAAAAATGTATACCTTTCATTTTGCGCGCCCTTCTTTTTAGCTTCAAACCCCGTCACTTAGTCGGGTAAGAGGTCACACACAAATTTTAGACTCTCGCTGTAAAAATATAACAATTGGCTGTTGGGTTAAGTTTCATATGTAACTAGAGTATATAGGATCCAACAGTTTCACATGTCATTTTTTGAAGCTTTTATATATTGATTAGTAACTATATTAAAGATTTATGACGACCAACAAAACAAAAATGAGATAGTTGGATAATTTACAAGTCGACAACCCTTTTTAGAACCGTGTTTGTATTTAGGGAGTGTTTGTTTAAGCTTAATTTTGGGATTATAAGTTTACGTGGTTTCGCCTTATGTTAAGTGATGACATCAAATAACGTCTATTTTATAGCATCATTTATCACATGTAATTAACCCATTTTGTATAATTATTGCAAAGAATTGTTACTTAATCGTTTGTATTTGAGAATTGCAGTAATTACGGAGTACTTGGTGAATATTAGCAAAAGGCGCACATTCTGGAGCTTAAACGAAGATATTTTGAAGATTAATATTTTGACAACCAATACGCTGTATCCATCAAGGAAGATACGGCGTATCCGTGCCTGCACTCACCAAAGACCACGAAGGACCCATGATCAATACGTTGTATCCAGAGAAGACCAATACGCCGTATTGGAGATATAGTATGTGAATATTCTGGAAGATATCAAACGTGGTCCCTACTCCAAGAAACACCCAATACGCCGTATCCAATACCTTGGATACACCGTATCGACACCGACTCCAGACCCTATAAATACAAAAACTCAAAAACGAGTTTTAAGTGTGCTAAATCATATTCTCGATACCTAAACCACAAAAGTCGATTTTCAAAGGAGAAAAAGAGCAGAAGAGGTCAGCAACTGCATATTCCAATCCATAAAAGGACAACATGTAATTTCATATGCTTTTGTAATCTTTTAAGTATTTGTTATCATTGTTAACTACGGTAGTTTTACTTGGTTAAGCCATTACTCTTGTAATAAATATGAATTGTTTTGAAGGCTAATAACCTTCGGTATTAGCATTATTATAAGATCCGAAAAATGTTGGTTTTATTTATAACTCGATTTCTTAATTATACGTTTGTATGGCTTGTCTAAGTTTATCAATATACCTCTGTTTACCCGAGCTTTTGTATTGCACCCTATATCATTCAACTGGATTCTAGTGATAAACGGACAAGAAATCCTAGATGCCGGGATGGACATCTCCATATAGTGATTTATACCATCTAGAATCATAAGTACACAAATATTGAGGTCCTTACTAAATTCGTGCTAAGAGAAACGCTCGGCTAACTAGTTAACTTAAATTTGCCTTTGGGTTTATTGAAACAAGTTACTAGCAGGTAACCTAGATAAATCACAATAATTCAACAAATAACGTTCTGATTCCATTGGATAGTTGGACAAGTGGACTACTAGAGTATAAATTGCCATTAAACAGTAAGTAGGTAAAGTCTCTATGAGCTAGGGTTTAACAAGATCACCATTGCTTTAATCCCTAAGATAGATTATAATCAGCAAATAAGGATGCTTTATGCGGATACTTTAATTGTGACAGAATTAATGTGTCTAGGTCTTAGGATGAAGTCCCACCTAAGTCTAAGAATGATATGCCTCATCGAGATAAGTAATCATTGCACCGAATAAACAAACCAACTTCTAATCAGATTAATGATGGCTAATACAATTTTCTATTATAAGGCTTGACCGCTCTTTTATCTTCTGTTAATTTGCTTGCGTGGGTTAAAGTGTCTTGAATTGATTGTAGTCACCACCAAACCCGTGCCAGTCTCTCAGGCTGAAAACCCTCATTAACCTATTAGAATTAGGATTAGAACTAACATAGGATTAGCATAGGTTTGACTTAGATTAGATAACCAAAATATTAATAAATTGAGAGATTTAACCTCGCTTCAAGTGTTCGACACCCTACTTACTACGAATCTACCACCGACCGGGTACACTAGCCGTTAAAGTGTTGTTTTTGGTTAAGTCGGCAAAATATAAATTTAAAACTTGAATCATAAAAATATACACCACACAACGACACATCAAGTTTTTGGCGCCGTTGCCGGGGAGTGAAGTTTTCTAATTCTTATTTATTAGTGTTTTAGTTTAGTTTAGTTTAGATTAATTTGCATATTTGTGTGTTTGATTTCTGCATTGTATATTTTTGCATATTGTGTGTTTGTGTGTTTTTCTGAATTATTACAGGCTGTAATTTTTCTGAGTCGAATACTCAATACGGCGTATAAATTTTTTCAAACCAATACAGCGTATTCGACTCTATCATCAATACGGCGTATTCAGTTTGCTGAATACGACGTATTAGGCTATTTGACAGTTTTCTTTCCAAGCAAATTTATTACAGGTTAAAATGGACGACCCCAACATAACTATGGAAGAATACATCAGGCTTGAGGAAGAAAAAGCTCGTAGGCGTGGTAAGGTGTATAACTGGGAAACTACTACGATCTGGTATGATGAAGACGTTCACGACCTAAGATCCGTTGAAACCGAATTCCCAGCTATAGTCTTTAATGGCGCGTTAACATCTGAAGTAACGCTCTCCTGTGAACCCAGTAAGTCCTCTTAACTACAATAAAATTGACTTTAGAATATCGTTTGACGAATCCGACGATGAAGATTACACGGTGATTTATGACAAAAATTCATTTTCCTATAAAATAATTTCTGTCAACGATTTGAAAACGGATTCGGAAAATGATAATGATAAATTCAATATGCCTTCGTTTCCATCACCCGAGCCTACGGTCAGTTATTTTGATGATTTAGACTTCTTTAAAGATTTTGAGAATGAATTTACAGCCATTGTTTACAATGATGCTTTAACATCTAAATTAGATTTCTTAACTGAACCTTCTGTAAGTCCTCAACATATCGATGAATTTGATTTGAAAGATGAAACATCATTGTCCGAATGTGATGAAGAGGAACAAAACGTTTTATGCTTTAATGATCTATTTCCTTTTAACATAATTTACCCTGACGATTCAAAATCGGATAAGGACAATGATGATGATAAAATCGATATCAAACACTCTTCGGGGGGTAATGTAATGAATACTGATGATGGTGCCTATGCACAAAGGTCAAATAAGCTTTTGAAAACAAGTCATGATACATCTAATAAATTTTTCAAAACTGAAACTTTTATCAAGGAATTAAATTTTTATATCATGACTTGGAATCATCTTAACAAAGGGATGTCATTCATTTTCCTAATCAAGAATTTGTATGTGCCATTTGGCATCCCGTTCGACCCCAAATTGTTTTATAAGGATGGGATTAAATTGGAGCAAGTCTAACTTAAAGACTTTTCTGTAAACAAAAGTGCTTGCCGGGAGACAACTCGAAATGTATTTTTAATTTTCTTATCGAGTCTGTCTTCCCAAACTGTCTATACGGCGTATCCAAACCCCATGGATACGGCGTATTGACCTTCTGGACGTTATCCACTCTTTATTTTTCAGCACAGCCGATGCGGCGTATTCGTTAAACGAATACAGCGTATTCGACACAGGTATCAATACGGCGTATCCTGGGGTATGGATACGGCGTATCGACTTCCTGTACAGTTTTTAGGATTTTATTTCGAGTCTAACGAAAGAATACACGGAGATAAAATTGCACTTGTTTTTCCTATATTTTGCACAGGACCTCGTGAAAGAAATATCAACGAATATTGGTGGAGAATTTACAAATCTGGAGATCTTGAAGTGTTGGAGTCTTGAAACTTCAAGTCGGCTGTTCAACACACTCAACATGGAGAATCTACCGAGCAAATATCAGGGGAGTTTCTCATTCTAATTCTTTTTAATTCCCGTATTTAATGTTTTATCTATACAACGAGGACGTTGTATAATTCAAGTGGAGGGATGGGAATTAGAATGTTTACTCTTGTCCTATTTTTCACACTAAAATGCTTAAATTATGCTCAAATTTAATTTTTTTCAAGCATTACTTGAGAAATTGCATGATACTAACTTGCATCACATAACCCTTGTTAGATATTGTGAGGATTTAACCTTATCCATTTCCAAATGTTTACCCAAATTCCACAAAATATGAGTGTGCCGGTAATGTTGTAGACTTTAGAACTTGGCTTGGTATATCTATTCGAGACCGTAGTGATAAGTACTATGGATTTAGATGGAGTAACTTGTTTAAATTGGTAAATTTTAGGATTACACCCAAATCACATTTACATGTTGCTTATTAACTAACTACACTGGTTAGTTAACCCCATATAAACCCTTTGTTTACTCTCATTTAAGAGTAAGATACTTAGAACTACTCTGTAGAGCCAATCTTTAGGAATTACAACCAATTATTTTATTTCGTTACAAACCTCTCTACACCTTTGCCTACCTGTTAGATTAAGTTTATTTGACTAGTTGTAGTTGCTTAAAGTGTAAGTTTGTATTTCCCGATTTCTTGTGTCGTTTTGGTACGGTTGGAAGAATTTGACATTGCAATGGAATGTATATTATAGTCAAAACTCAGGTATTTTTTACTACCCATGCAATTAAGGGCACGTCCGAAGAATGAAGGAACTTATTCGGAATTATTAGATCATGAAAGATGTGTGACTACACGAGTTTCGAAGTATAGTGTTGAAAAAAAATTCAAAAAATATTAGAAAAAATTAGCAATAAAAAGAGAAGGAAGTTTAAAGATAATCGTTTCGCAACTACCGAAGGAATTACACGAAGGATCGATTATTCGTTGATACAAATCGACGATGTAGAGTATTGTATAAAGTAGAAGATATCACCACTTGCCTTGTAAAGTATGGGATGATTGAGAAGTTGACCGTTACGGGAACGCCAAATTAGGTTGTTGTTTTGTCTTGATCAAGGACGTGTGTTAAATAGTTTTATTCTTTAATTCTGGTAACGGTCGGGAAAAAGTGTCTAGCAACGTGTATTTTAGACTTAATCTATTTGTTTTGTAATTTTAATTTAACAATAATTTATTTCCCTTTCCTAATCATTAACCATGGGTTTTATGCGAATGGGGATGTGTACAAGCGTGCATGTCTATTCCGTTGTTACAGCCGTGTATACATGTCTCAACTGCCTCGTTGGTTTATGACTTTTGGTTAAAGTTAGAAGGTCCCTACCTTATATCATTCTTCATCCTAACTGTTGGTTAAATTCGAATGAGGATGTGATCGAACACACATGTCTATTCCGTTGTTACGGCCATGTATGTGTGCTTCACCTGCCTTGTTGGAGTGGTACTTATGGTGAAAGATTGGAAAATGATCAACCCTAAGCCTTATTATACAAACCCATGTTTACCTTTATAAACATGTTATTCCTTAGCTCTAGTGGATGAGATGTGTATCCTTGCCAAGCTTATGATAGAATACTCGGCACGACTGAGCAATTGAGTAAAATAATTGTATGTTACCACATAGATTAGTTGAGTGATTTGAGTGTTTTCATCTTCCTATTTCATGAGGTGTTTGGTTGTGTACTTGTAATAGATCAAATAAATGCTTTAACAGAAAATATCCTTAGGGATTCATTTTTTATAAACTTATAAAGGCTACTTGAGGACAAGTAGGATTCAAGTGGGGGGATATTTGATGACATCAAATAACGTCTATTTTTATAACATCATTTATCCTATGTAATCAACCTATTTTGTTTAATTATTTCAAAGAATTGTACTTAATCGTTTGTATTTGAGAATTGCAGTAATTATGGAGTACTTGGTGAAGATTGACTAAAAGGCACGCATTTTGGAGCATAAACGAAGAGTTCGATAAAGTATACTGATCTGACAGAAAATACGCCGTATTATTCTAGACCTATACGACGTATCCAAGACTTTAACGAATCAAAAGACCGTTGCCTGACTTTGAAGAATACACCGTATCCACATCAATGATACGCCGTATATAATACTTTGGTTAACGAAGAAGAATCAAATGGTTTTACCTCAATACACTGTATCTATCAAGAAGATACGGCGTATCCGCGCCTGCACTCACCAAAGACCACAAAGGAAACAAGCTCAATACGCCGTATCCAGAAAGACCAATACGCCATATTGAAGATATAGTATGTGAAGATTCTGGAAGATATCAAACGTGGTCCCTACTCCAAGAAACTCCAATACGCCGTGTCCAATCCCTTGGATACGCGTATGAATCTGACTTCCAGACATATAAATAGATAACTCAAAACGAGTTTTTAGGTGTGTAACTATTCTCTCAACCCCATATTCTTTTCGATACCTAACAACAAAAGTTGATTTTTTAAGAGGAGAAAAAGAGCAGAAAGAGTCTTGCAACGCATTCCTATCCATAGAGGGCGGAAGACTTTGTGTAATTTCTATTAACTTGTAATCGTCAGTTTTTGGTATCATTCGTTAACTCGATTAGTTTACCTTGGCTAAAACAATTACTCTTGTATTAATTATGATGTTTGAAGGCTAATACCTTTGGGTATTAGCCGTTATTATGAAGATCTGAATGTTTGGTTTTGTTTATATCTCGATTGCTTAATTTATTGTTGTATGCTTATTTATGTTTACCAATTCATACTTGTTTACTTGCTTTTGTATGCGACCTATCATTCAACTGGATCTAGTGATACGGACCAAGTAATCTAGATGCCAGGATAGCTCTCCATATAGTGATTTATACATCTAGAATCATAGGATCACAAGTATTGTCCTTCTAAAACCGTGCTAAGGATACGCTTCTGGCTTAACTAGTTAACATAAACTGTCTTTGGTTTATTGAACATGTTGACTAGTATGTGAATCTAGATAATTCAACAAGTAATGTTCTGATTCCATTAGATAGTTGGACAAGTGGACTACTAGAGTATAAATTGCCATTAAGCAGTAAGTGGGTAAAGTCTCTATGAGCTAGGGTTTAACAAGATCACCATTGCTTTAATCCCTAAGATAGATTATAATCAGGTAATAAGGATGCTTTATGCGGATGCTTTAATTGTGACAGAATTAATAGTCACGTTTAGGATAAACTAATGCCAAGTTGTATGTGTACCACATAGATTAGTTTGCAGTGATTTGTGTGTTTCATTTCCTAATTTCATGGGTTGTTTTGGTTGTGTACTTGTAATAGATCAAAATAAATGCTTTAACGGATAATATCCTTAGGGATGCCTTTTTATAAACTTATAAAGGCTACTGAGGACAAGTAGGATTCAAGTGGGGGGATATTTGATGACATCAAATAACGTCTATTTTTATAACATCATTTATCCCATGTAATCAACCCATTTTGTTTAATTATTTCAAAGAATTATACTTAATCATTTGTATTTGAGGGAATTGCAGTAATTGTGGAGTGCTTGTGAAGATGGACTAAAAGGCACGCATTTTGGAAGCATAAACATAGAGTTCGATAAAGATTATATGATCTGACAGAAAAATACGCTGTTTTATTCTAGACATATACGACGTATCCAGACTTTAACGAAATCAAAAGACCGTTTCATGGACTTTGAAGAATACACCGTATCCAATCAAATGATACGCCCTGTATCATAATACTTTGGTAACCAAAGAAGAATTAAATGGTTTACCTAATTACGTATTATCAAGAAGATACGGCGCATATTTTTGATTTGTTGAACATACAATTCGAATCTAAGTATTTTGAAAGCAAACTTTTAAAACGTAAAACGAACATGTAAACTATTCAACCTCCCTTCTAGTTTTCACAATTGGTATCAGAAGCCGAGGTCACTCAAGATTTTTAAAATATACTGTATTTTTAAGCTTGGATCGATCTATGGATTCCGACAAATACCTAGAAGGGCAATCCATGCAAAGACCACCACTTTTTGAAATTGATAGTTTTATTTATTGAAAAAATAGATTCGTGACATATATCAAAAGATCTTGATCTTTGGCATGTTATTACTAACGGTGATTTTCAACCTATTCAACAAAATCCGAAAACCAAATTTGATGAGGTTACCCCTTTGAAAAACAAAGTGATGATCTTAAAAAGAAGCTTGCGAAAAATAACGAAGCCAAAATGGTTATTTACAATGCTTTGCCAAGAAAATAATATGAAAGAATTTTCATGTGTAACACGGCAAAAGAAATTTGAAAAACTTTGTTAATCACCCATCAAGGTAATAACCAAGTCAAAGATAACAAGATCGACCTTTTGGTAAAACAATATGAACAATTCATTATTTCTGAAGACGAATCTATAGATAGTGTTTTTGCTAGATTTAATACTACTATTACTAGTCTAAAAGCTCTTGATGAAGGTTATTCTAGCAATAATTATGTTAGGAAGTTTCTTAGAGCTCTACATCCTACATGGAGAGCAAAGATCACGATGATTGAAGAGTCGAAAGACTTAACATCACTGTCACTTGATAAACTCATCAGGAATCTCAAAGTTTATGAGATGATCATCAAGAAAGATTCTAAAATAGTCAAAGCTAAGGGAGAAAGAAAATCTCTTGCTTTAAAAGATAAGAAAGAATCTAATGATGAGGAGTGTTCGACTTCCAGAAGTGAAGACGAAGAATACGCCATGGCGGTTAGAGACTTTAAGAAGTTCTTTAAGAGAAGAGGTAGATTCGTGAGACAACCTTGGAACGACAAAAAGACTTTCCGAAAAAGCCGAGATGACAAGAACAGCAAAAGTGATAGAAAATATTTTAGATTTGGTGATCCAAATCATCTTATTAGAGAATGTCCAAACCCACAGAAAGACAAGAACCAAAGAGCATTCGTCAGAGGCTCTTGGCTCTTGGAGTGATAGCGGTGAAGAAGATGATGAGAAGGCCAAAGACGTGAACATGTCCTCTGTAGCTCAAGCATCAAATGGAGGTATGTTCGAATCCTCTTTACTTTAATGATGAAAAACTATCAATAGATGATTTGGTTTTAGATAATTACGATTTCATCAAAATATATCGTCTATTTTATATGATCATTTATCTTTGTAATACACCCATTTTGTATAATTATTGCAACGAGATTGTTACTTTAATCGGTTTATATTTGAGTATTGCGGGTAATTACAGAGTAGTTGGTGAATATTAGCAACAGGGTGCATTCTGGAGCTTAACGAAGTTATTTTAAAGATTATATTCTGACAACCATATGCCGTATCCATCAAAGGAAGTCCGGCGTATCCTTGCCTGCGTCACCAAAGACCCACAAGGATTCTGACAACCAATACGGCGTATCTGTGCCTGCACTCACCAAAAATCACAAAGGACCCATGATCAAGACGCCGTATCTAGAGAAGACCAATACGCCGTATTGAAGATACAGTATGTGAATATTCTGGAAGATATCAAACGTGGTCCCTACTCCAAGAAACACCCAATACGTCGTATCCAATACCTTGGATACGCCGTATCGACACCGACTCCAGACCCTATAAATACAAAAACTCAAAAACGAGTTTTAAGTGTGCTAAATCAAATTCTCGATACCTAAACCACAAAAGTCGATTTTCAGAGGAGAAAAAGAGCAGAAGGGGTCTCGCAACGCATTCCAATCCATAGAAGACAACGTGTAATTTCTTATACTTTTGTAATCGTTCAGTTTTTGGTATCATTCGTTAACTCGGTTAGTTTACCTTGGCTAAGCCATTACTCTTGTATTAATTATGATGTTTTGAAGGCTAATACCTTCGGGTATTAGCCATTATTATAAAGATCTGAATGTTTGGTTTTGTTTATATCTCGATTTCTTAATTTATCGTTGTATGCTTGTCTATGTTTATCAATATACTCGTTTACATGCTTGTGTATGCGACCTATCATTCAACTGGATCTAGTGATACAGACCAAGTAATCTAGATGTCGGGATGACTCTCCATATAGTGATTTATACATCTAGAATCATAGGATCACAAATATTGTCCTTCTAAATTCGTGCTAAGGATACGCTTCTAGCTTAACTAGTTAACAGATATTGCCTTTGGTTTATTGAACAAGTTGACTAGCAGGTGGACCTAGATAATTCAACAAATAACGTTCTGATTCCATTGGATAGTTGGACAAGTGGACTACTAGAGTATAAATTGCCATTAAACAGTAAGTGTGTAAAGTCTCTATGAGCTAGGGTTTAACAAGATCACAATTACTTTAATCCCTAAGATAGCTTATAATCAGCAAATAAGAGTCTTTATGCGACTACATTAATTTGTGACTCTAATTAATGTGTCTAGGTATTAGGATTAATCCTACCTAAGTCTAAGAAGGAATATGCCTTATCGAGATAAAACCATTGCAACCGCATAAACAAATCCAACTTCTAATCAAATAATGATGGCTAAACATTTTCTAATATAAGGCTTTGACACGCCTCTTTTATCTTGCTGTAATTTGCTTCGTGGGTTAAATGATTCTTGAATTAATTTGTAGTCCCCACCCAAACCTGCCCAGTCACTCAGGCTAGAAAACCCCCATTTACCTGTTAAAATTAAGATTTAGAACTAACATAGGATTAGCATTGTTTGACTTAGATTAGAATTAACTTAGATTAGATAACCAAAATATTAATAAATTGAGAGATTTAACCTCGCTTCAAGTGTTCGACACCCTACTTACCACGAATCTACCACCGACCGGGTACACTGCCCGTTAAAGTGTTGTTTTTTGTTAAGTCGGCAAAATATAAATTTAAAACTTGAATCATAAAAATATACACCACACAACGACACATCATTAAGCTTATATAAATAAGCTTCAAAATACGCCGTAAAATGGGCATTTGAAAACCATATTAAGCTCAAACAAACACCCGCAAATAGGACTATCTTTTCGTTCTACGCTATTCTCTTGATCACCATCTTAGTATTCCATATATTAAACACCAAAACTACTATATCCCAATCTTAAAATTACCACTTTTCTTTATCTATATTGCTTAATCGGAAGTGGTCTAGAGAATAAACATTCTGATGGCATTTTTTTTACTTCTCTTGGCATTTGGAACCGTTATTAACTATTTTCGAATCTAGAATCATAATTATTGGGAAGGTCCTGTTTAAAGTACTAATTTCTGATTTACAGATGATGAACCTGATGAGATCATATAAGTTGTACGAATGTTTGCAAAGACCAGGTCGCCTGATTGGGGTGGATGTCGGTAGTAGATGTCGTTACATGTTCTTTACAGGTTAACATGGGCTGATTATTGTTGAATGTTTTTTATTGCACCTGCACAACTCTTATGATGTATGTTATTTGAGTGGTGTACGAGCAGCCATGATAACAAATATGTGTGACTATATCTCGACCATTAAAACTGTGACGATATCAACGGCTAACAAACGTCCCGCCGCGAAGCGCGAGTTTACCATCTTGTTTATATTATAATTAGTAGGTAACTAATTAATTAAGAATAATATCGAATAAGACAATTAGCAAAAAAAGTTGGCTCACGTGGCGAGTGAAAAAATGAAAACAGTGAGCATGATGGGCACATGATCCACCAAGTAAGTTCCAAACATTAGAAAAAACATATTTTCAAGATAATTATTTTCTTTTTGGCTGTTTCTAACATCACATTTCGTTATTATATATAGCATGGTTGTTAAGATCCCGATCCTGATCTTAGTTACTTACGATTTTACGATACTGCAAAGCAAAAACGATCCGGATCTTACATAAGATCTTTGTATGCTTAAGATCTTATAGGATCCCGATCTTGACCATAGGATCTTAAGATCTACTCCGATCCGATCTTACTTTTCTCGAACCAGAAACTAATGAACTGCAAATTTATGGGTTGTGTTTCGTAGAATTTAAAAAACAACATGTTAATCTTCTTAAATATTTCATAATCATAGTTTAGGACAACAACTCTATGAAACATTTATATAATTTTGTGTTTATAATATATAATAATTTGTAGATTTGTATAATATTACAAAGGGTATTAAGACAATAAAATTATAGTAGGACCTTACGATCCCGATCCGACTTTACGATCTCGATCTTGAAAAGACGAAAACGATCATGGGTAGAATCCCGATCTTGAAAACCTTGATATATAGAGTTAAGTACATTTTTTGTCCTTGTGGTTGTACCAGATTTCACTTTTGGTCCAAAATTAAAAAAAAAATCTTTTGATCCGAATTTCAAGTTTCGTTTCACTTTTGGTCCAATTCCGTTTACCAAGTCAGTTTGACTTGTTTGACTGTTAAATTAAAAAGTATTTTAGCCTTTTTATGATATTATATTAGAAAACT
>BQNB010127986.1:0-19351 GCA_026074375.1 Tanacetum coccineum | reverse complement strand
GTTTTTCTAGGTTTTCTGGGTTTTCCACCAAAATAAGGTTTTCTCATGATCCCATCCCTATATATATATATATACGTATATATATATATATATAGACATCTATATATATACATATATATATATATACGTATATATACATATATATATATATATACGTATATATACATATATATATAGGGATGGGTTCTAGGGAAAACTATATTTTGCTAGAAAACCCAAAAAACCAAACAGATGCCCTAAAAAAATCAAACAGATGCCCTAGTTTTTTAGGGCATCTGTTTGGGTTTTTTAGGGCATTTGTTTGGTTTTTCTAGGTTTTCTGGGTTTTCCACCAAAATAAGGTTTTCTCATGATCCCATCCCTATATATATATATACGTATATATACATAAATTATAGATTTTTATGTATATATATAATTTTTAACTTTAATTCAAGTTTTTCAAGCGTAAAACTTATTTTAATGTGATTATAATCCAAAATGTGTAAAAAAAGTTCGAATCAATGTTAAAAAATCTTTCGATTTTCCGATATAAGTACGATACTGAATCTTCTATACAAATTTAAGGAATCATTACCATAACTCGATTTTAGCATTGATTTGTGAATCAAATTTGTGATTTATAGATTTGATTCACTATTAAATGATGTTTACTTGTGAATCAAATCAAAAAATATGAATCAATTTGCTCAAACGAAGATTTCTCAATCTTCTCAAAATAAAAACCTTCTCAATGGAACCGGAGCCTATATATATATATATATATATATATATATATATATATATATATATATATATATATATATATATATATATATATATATATATATATATATATATATATATATAAATAATATATATATATAATATATATATATATATATATTTGGTATGTTAAAGCTTTAAATTATAACAAGTCTTTTAAAGTAACTAATACCACATCATTAGTATACTTTAAGTCTTTTAATTTATGTCCATCTATTTTACGTCTAATATGTCCAAATAAAATGTCCACAATAATTATTTATTTATAAAACTATATAAATAAATTGTAACAATTAATTATATAAATTATCCAACACTTGTAATATATCAAATAAAATATGTTCTTGCATTCTAACATATTTTAAACACCTTTTCATCATGAATATGTATTTCTTTGATTATGTCTAAACTTATTTTATTTTATAAACTTTATAAAATAATAACTAGTTGGTGATTTAACAATATAACAAATATATATGTATGAAAATGAAATGATTATGAAAGTTTAGTGTTAATGATAGACCTTATATGAATGAAAGAAGAGATGAACACAAATCAAACCCTAATTTTTCAACCAAAAATCCTTTTATAAACCCTAATTTCCTTTCTTAAACACCCTTGAATAAATGAAACCCTAGTTTTGTAAAACACTTGATACACCTTAGAATCAGCCCTTAATAACCCTTGTATACTTGTATTGTTGGAGAAATGAAAACTATGAAACTTCTTTGGCACCCTTTTTGCAAGAAATGAGAGTGTGTGAATGAAGCTTGCATTAGGGCTCTATTTATAGTAGAAATATCTACTAAACCACTAATCAAAACCATGGATTTGGGAATAGTTTAGAGACTTACAAAGGACTAGTAATACATAGGATTAGATGAAATGACTTAGCAAGGACAAGTGCTCTCCTCCTCCCTGTGTTGAATTAGAAGTGACATTAGTGGAGTATTTGATTTTATTAGTTGTGTGCTTACAAAAGGGGACGGCCAAATAAGACTTCTAGAAGAAGTTTTATAAAAAATTTGAGGTATTGGGTATTAGTGTGGGTATTTGTTGAAGTATAGATAGGTATAAAGGTTTACATGTATGCAAAAATGCAATTTATTGCGAAACGTAAACATTTTACGTAACGTATAAAAATAAAATATGAGAAGTTAATAATTATCTTCGTAATAATTATATAACACTTGCTTGATGTAAACTTTTATTTGTTTGATGTCGGTTTACGTTGAATGTTGATTTTTAGGTTATGCGATTTAAACTAAACGGTTAAAATTAAAACTAAACGCGTAAAGGTTAAAATAAATAGTTGAGAGTTTATTGTCGTAAAATGATGTGAAAATGTGAATTCTTACATAGAATACTAAGGGGCATGTATCGTTTGCTAAGTTGGTCTCTGGTGAACCGAGTAGGAAAAACGTCAACTTTCATACCTTGCTAGCCCTAGCGAGTAATGGGGTTGATGCGGCTATCTCTTTGGAGTGTGTTCGAGTTGTTAGAGAACGTCTTGCTAACTCACTTTATGGCTTCTTCTAGGAAAATGTGTTCCTTATCCTGTCGTTGTTGAAAACTATGTCAAGAACACTTGGAGTAAATATGGACTTGTCAAATCAATGATGAACTCGTCTAACGGGTTATTTTTCTCCAGTTTTAGCTCCAAGGATGGAATGAATGCAATGCTTGTTGTTCATTGATTTATTCGTAAAACTCCTCTAATTCAAAAAAAGTGGACCCTAATTCGAATTTACTAAAAGAGGATGTGGATAATGTTCCGGTTTGGGTAACGTTTCATGATGTTCCTATTATGGTGTTTAGCGAGGATGGACTGAGTGCTATTGCAACTAAACTTGGTACTCATTTAATGCTTGTCTCTTATACATATGTTATGTACGCGGAATCATGGGGAAGGTCAAGTTATGTGAGACCTATAAGTGAGCTTCGATCTTATGTGGAATTAAAAGACACTATCATGGTGGTTGTTCCCAAACTTGTTGGTGAGGGGTTCTCTGTGTGCACAATACGTATTGAGTATGATTGGAAACTTCCTCGGTGTTCAAGTTACAAGGTTTTTTGTCACGTCCTGGATGAATGTCCTAAGAAAATCATCTTGGGTATGTTGAAGAATTTGAAGAATCCTAGACAAGTTGTTAGAAGAGTTAAGGTTGGTTCGAAGTTGGGGTTTAAGCCAACTAAACAAGTTTATCTACGTGTCGCTAAAAATAATGGTGCTAGCGCAAGCGGTAAAAAGAAGCAAGCAGGATTGACTATACAAGAGGTAAGTAATTCAAACGCATTTGATGCGCTTAATGCAGTTGAAAAAGATGATGATTAGGGCACTAATGATAGGAATTCAAAGTTAGCTGAGAATGGGGCCAATGACGTAGTTGCTTCTTCTTACGAGACCTCATTTGAGGCATTTGTTAGTCCAACCACTACCCCTCTAGCAGAAAGCATTAATGACCTAGAATGACAAATGTTAGATGGGAAACTTGTGCTTGTGGATGATTATGGGAAGCCACTAAAAAGGTTAATGGTCTAGTTAATGCGGATAGTGATATCGACGTAGAAGATGTGTTCAATGAAAGTGCAGGTTTTGTGGCATCAACAGTTCTAAGGTTAACAAAATTGGTAGTGGTGTGGGAACTAAGAGCTTGTATGAACAATCGAGAGACACTTATAACGAAGACCCGTACGATGATGATGACTTTGATGATTGTTGCCTGGCTGATGATCAAATAAAGTTTGCTAACAATTTTGATATCACTATTCGTCGTCAACTTAAGTAGTGTGTATGTAGGTCTCATAAGTTTGGCATGTCATTCTTATGATAGGTTAGGTTTTAAGCACAAATTGTGCATTTGTTTTCCCGTAATGTAACGGGTGGAGATATGGGATTCACCCACATCCTTTGTATTTAACTGTTTTTTGATGTAATAAATTTATCATGGTTAAAACCCTTTACCCAAAAAAAATTCGCCAATCTAAATACATTTTTTTGAAAAGTGTAATAACATATCGGCATATTAATTGTTTGCTAAAACGTGTCGTCATTTGATATGCGAAATACGACTCTTGCTAAAATTTTGGGAGAATATCAGGGTGGACTAGTAGAAAATCAGCTTGTAATCTATATAAGTAATGAATGAAGTGAGTTGATTAGAGGTGAACATCCACCAGTCACTCTACTAGATCTGCCCCTAACTACAAAAGCTAAATGTATCGAAGTAAGTTTACACACAAACATTGACGAAATTCTCTTTCATAGTTTCGTAAACAACTTCGATTTTTCTAGATTGCATCCAGTCTCAACAATATGTGTGTATAGTTATTATTTAGTTAGTTCCAAAATAAACTTAAATTTAAATTAAAGACATTATATTATTATACAAATATTTTTGTTCACTTGTTCGCTTTAATCGCTTATACATCTCTGTGATAGCAAAAAGACAACAATACCCTCCTTGAAGATCTTACTTAGTAATTAACGGAAAAAAAATTTGCATCGTTCGTCCTCAGGGACGTATGGTGCCTCAATTAACGGAAGGATGATTTTTGGGTGAAGTATTGACGAGGGACGTGAGACTGTTTTTTTGGCAAAACACAGGGATGATTTTTGCACTTTAGGCTAAAAATAATATCTTTTAGAACTACATAGAACAAAGTGACAAAATGTAAACTGATTTCGAATAGAAAAGTAGAGATATTAACCCCGTGAAATAACAGTAAACGAGAAATTTAGCATCCGCGCATTGCGGCGGGGCTTTATTTCATGTGATTTATGTGACGGAATTTTATGTATTTATATTGGTATATAAAGTTTGTTATAAAAAACAATTATTTATATATAATTCAAATTTTTATAAAATTATACATCTTTGGCTCTTGTGGTTTAAACAAATCTTAGGATAGTTTTGAAAGTTATTTAGTAGGTTAAGGGTATATTTTGAAGTTTTTTTTTTTTTTTGTCAAAAATATAAATTAAATTTCAACATTTTTTATAAAATCACAACGTATGACAAAAGTATAACGATATTCGGCTCGTTTTGTTCCTAATTCAGAGGCTTTTACGGCGGTATATTTTTTTATTAAAGATACCGCGAGATATTTATTATATATTTGGTAAATAAAATTTGTTATAGTTGGGAGCTTTTTAAAATTTTCCATTTGGGCTGGGCTGAGTCTTAAATATCTTTCCCTCATGAAACGATGTAGTTTCATGAGGTTTGTAGTATAGAGTATAATGAAGTAAATAAGTTTAGTGGTTTTATTACTTTTATAATAAAGTAAGTAGTTTCATGAGGCTTGTAGTATATATAGCATAATAAAGTAAATAAGTTTAATGGTTTATATTTTTATTATTTTTATAATAAAGTAAATAAGTTTAGTGGTTTTATTATTTTGAGATGTCCCATATCTCGCTTATACACATCTTCTCTTTGTTTTCAGGTCTCTAGTAAGTTACGGACAGAAAACGAAGCTAGGATTTTATGACAGGGTGGGCCAATACGAATGTGTTTTCGAGAAAATTAGTTGTATAAGTTGTGAAAACTTAATAACAAATATCAACATTCAACGGTATTATAACCTTAAGATTTATGTATTATGCTGCTTAACGATTCCTATCCTATGTTTCAAAGCAGTAAAAGTTTTAAAGCCTAACCAACCATATATTTGACTCCACACCAATCAAACTTAAGTAATTCTTATATTTTCCATGAATCGCAATAATTATCAATAGTAAGCAATTTGGACGGGTTAATCTTTCAATTTATGAGTGGGCATATATATAAAATAAGTGAATAAACATATCATATTATCATGATTCATTCGCATAATATTAATAACCAAAATATTTTTTGGGTGGGCCTTGGCCAGCCCCAAACATAACATAGCTCCGTCCCTGGTCAAATATTTGATGATACAATCATATATTTTTGGGTGGGCCTTGGCCAGCCCCAAACATAACATAGCTCCGTCCCTGGTCAAATCATATTTGATGATACAATCATATATTTTTGGGTGGGCCTTGGCCAGCCCCGAACATAACATAGCTCCGTCCCTAGTCAAATCTTTGATGATACAATCATGTCTATGATTGAGTTGTGAAAACTTCTGGATAGGACGATAGACCGAATTAGTGGGTAAATATGTGATTTGATTGGTGAGGAGTATGGATATATAGTGAGATTTCCTAAAACTATGTATTATGAAAGTTGACAGTTAATACGAGACGGAGGGAGTATTACACATATAGCCTGGTCGTATAGCCAAGTCTGCCAGAATATCCGGGTCTAGCCAAGTATAGTCTTGTTTTGGCCCGGAATAGGTCTTGGCCAGATATAACCCATTTAGCCGGGTCTAACCGAATATAGCGAGGTCTTTGCCGAGACTTGGCCAGATATAGCGGGTTTTGTTCGTATGGTGGTGGTTTACGTATATGAAGACATGACTAGATCCAAAAGACTTTTACATACCAAGTGGGGTGAGTTTATCTAGCCCTCATTCTTTTACCTGGTGGAATAAAAAGATATAACTTTCAAATTATACTAAAAAAGCTTTTATAACCTCAAAATGTGTTACATAAAAACTCAATCATCTAATTTTTACACCGACAACTGACAAGTATTGAAGTAACTCGTACTGTGTAACTACAAGTTTTTGAACGATGAAACATACGGTTCAGAAGCAAGTCGCAAGTCACTGATCAGGCAAAGATTCCGACCACTGTTCCAAGAATGTTAAGCGGAAATCTAGTCTTGAACCTATAACCACTGTCAAAGAACACACGCTATTACTAGCTGTTAGTCAGTTGTAGGTGTCGTTAGTTCTCTATAATAGTTGCATGTTTCTTTACTATACCACAACTTCAGCAATTATCAGCTGATCCTCGTGAGAGATCTACACGAATAGTGTGGGGGTTAAAAGGTGACTAGTCAGAACCATGGTCCCGTAAGAAGAAAGAGCAAACTCTGTCACAACATCACCGTATTAAAGTCATATTGCTACTTATTTCCTTTACGGGCAAGGAAACGCTCACGAGCAGCTTGGATTCTACTTTGGGCGTCATCAGCGGGTGCGGCAGCCTTTACATCTTTCTTGGGTACGTCTGAGTTTTCTGTTATCTTCTCCTCCGGCTGGTTAGATCCACCACTGTTTTAAAGATAGCATTAGGATCATCAAAAACATCATTTATCATGATACTATGATAGTAATCTAAATCTTTAAACAATTTAGGAGGTTGTATGCATCAAATATCGATGTTGGACAACTTTCACCCCGTTCGGCTGTTTGGCACATTTGAGACATTCCCCTTTCTGATACAAATATTTACTCAACCCGTTTCACAACCCAAATCAACCCATCCATAAGTAATAATTTAGCTAACACCTCTAGTACGTGCAAAACGGGATTCTTACCAAAATGCTAACCAGTTCTTGTAGGATATTATGCACACGCATGTACGTAAGAACAGATGTAGCTCTAACGTCTAAACAAGAAGACATTTAAAAAATTTATGTACCTGAGTATCTTGACGTTTAGCTTCTCGAGCTTCTGTAATATTGGGGTCACCCATTCCATCTCCACTTCACAAACATTACGCATGTATGGGTGTGAGGTAGAGATAAGTTCATGATACACAACATAATTCGGAAAAACTCCATCGTCATCTGTTCTCAACACAGAAGATGGATGCACCTGATTCAAAAAACCAAATCAATAACAATAACAAAAGCAAATAATCAAATAAAAAGCTATTTCTTGTTTCTTACCTGGACAAGCTGAGATTTAAAGCCAACGGTTCGATAACCATTATGACGCATCATCCGCTCAGCAAGCTGGCTTGCGTAGCCGACACACAAAGACTTTCTTAAATTCTGATAATCGTTTTGCCTATCTCTCCGTCTTTCCTTTCTCCTTACATCTAAGCTGCCTGTTATAACAAACAATCACCACATTGCCCATCAGATACAATTGATTTTCGTTGTGTTGTTGGGGTACTCTAGATATTTGACGAATAGGAGAACACTTGTTTCACTTATACTATGTGCCCGCTCTAGCATTACAGTCTTCTTTGAACTAGAAAATACTAAATCTGACATCTTATATTTTGAAGAATTGAACATAGACGAAAGCACATAAGATAATATATTTTCATGGCTAACCTTTTGCAAACTTCTGCATTATTTGACACAGTTGTTTCCTCACATTTTTTACAAAAAGCATCCCTCGTACCTGAATTTACAATTTCAACAGAACATATCGTGAGTCCAAACACCAAATATCTGAGCAAAAAACACATTATGTTACGGCATTAATGATTTAACAGATGTTACATAACAAGATAATTACATCTTAACAAAAAACACCTGTAGGTTGTTATCTTTGACCCAGTCAGTACTATAGTCGGTTTGATCCCAGAGCTCGTAGATCTGAAGTAACTGGATATGGTCACCCCATCCGGAACCATCAGGAAGCTCTGAAGGAGGTTGCTTCCTCTTCTTGTCTGTGTGTTTGCTGCAAATCAAGGAGTGATCAGATTTAAGATTTACAATTTGCATAGAAAATATATTTTTTTCAATGCTAATGAATTCAAGCAACATGTTCTAAAGTATACCTTCGCCCAGGAAGCAATGTACCTTCCACCGATAACATAGCAGCTACAGTCAATGCTTGGGGTAGACAATCGTTCTTATTTGCCTCGATTAAAGTCCTCGCAAGTGAAGGCTCCAAAGGAAGCTCTGTAAGATAAAAAATAAACTGTCAAATACCAGCACACGAGATCATTATGTGGAATGCGAGACCATCCACCGTCAAAGTAGAGATGACAATTACCTAGTTCCTTATAAATAGGTAAGCAATAGCTTAAAAGCAAAGTAGCAAACATGCCCAAAGCGTGCCCTCCTAATTCAATATTTACGAAAATAGAAATGTTTTGAGGAAAAGGTGTTTTTTGGGTCAACCCGACCTGTTTGGACGACTCCAAAAGGCTACAGTTTGACCATTACCCACAAAGCAATGGCAAAATATCGCGTGATAGATCTAAATGATCCACTTGCTCATGTCTAAATTTAGCATGTTAAGATGGTTGTAAAACTCACTAGGCTAACTTGTAGCGGGTAATCGGCCTAAGCAGGGAGTACTCAGAGAGTATACAGATTGGAATCTTAATATATATAAATTGGGAATTTTTATGTATTACATATTCATAGGACCATAGAAATATGTTTAGAAAAATTAAGACAATTGTTCAAATACTTCAAAACGAGTTTTAACCAAGGTAACTGAATTTATCCAAGTTTTGACCTTGTAGCTAGTAATCACCAATTACTCAGCCTATAGTGCTTCAGTTAAGAGAAAACGATATACCTGCCATTGTTTTCCCTATATTTGTAATGGTGCCATTTGCATCTATAGCATCAATCAGAAACAGCTGTTTGAGAGCATCTTGTAAAGATTCAGCTGCGGTAAAGCCACAAAAATGTCGACCTGTTAGTTGCTGGAAGAAGAAGGCGTAATCAATAAAGCATTAACACAGAGAAAAGGACTTACGAGAAGGTGCATCAAGAAAATCAAATTTCAGGATATCAATATCAGGAAGGTCCAGTGATTTTAAATACAGAACACTGCCAGCTAGAGAAGATCGTTGTATTTCAGGAACAGTAGCTTCTAGTAAATTGTCATGGTAAACAGCCAATGGATATAGCCGGTAGCACTTCCCAGGCCGTGTTCTCCCGGCTCGTCCTGCTCGTTGGTTGGCTTGCACCCTAAATTCAAATAAAACCTTATAATACCGATCAACCAATAATAGGGTTGTCACATAAGAAACAATGTATACCTGCTAATCTCAACAACATCAAGGGAATACATTCCGGTTGATGGATTATACTGCCGCTGCTTCACATAACCGGAGTCGATAACATACCTATGTTTGTCATTCGAATTAGAGAACATTAATTAGATTAACAAGAGGAGAAAAAAAAGCAACAATCAACAAGTTGCCTGTTGTGAAGCGCGTAGACAGCGGAAAATCTTAATACATGTAAATGTAAACACAAATTCTGGTAAATTTGTTCGGATAAGTTGGCGGTAGGGTAGTCATATCGTGCCGTATCATGAACCCGAATAATACACGTAAACAATAATTTACAAGAAAAAATCAGCCCGTAAGAAGAAGCCAGAAGCAGAGTATTACTTCTTTCTAAACGGAGTATCATAATATACCAGATACTTGTTACGTAAGGACAATGGCAAGTATAGAGCAACGTTTTAATGATCAAAACCTAAATTGCTGCACGCATAAAGTATAGGCTACAAAGTCAAGTCGCTTACACAACACCGTCAACCGTCAAAGATGTTTCTGCAATGTTTGTAGCCACAATGATACGCCTACAATCTTTAGGTGGAGGACTAAACACTCGAATCTGCACAATCATATAAACAATGAGGCATCCCTTAGTTATAATGAGAAAGGTAGGAAACTAGTAAAGCTAACACAAACGGTAAAATTTGAGTGGCAACACAAATGGCGTGACAATTTCAAACCATTTACTAAAAACAATGTGTATTGGGGTGAGGGTTTCAGGCGGCAAAGAACCATGATTAAGTGGGAGGCACAACCGCATCCCTATTCACGAGCCAACCTAAGGCTTAGAATTTTCTCCTCTAATCTCTGATTACCAACTCTCGATGTCATCTAGAATATAATCTCATCAATTTTATTATAATTGCGTCTATTAGTACAACAATGAGTATATCAACTATTACAACGAAATGGATATCGTAAGATATGAATGTAGAATTACCTGCCAGTCATAAATATCAAAATGTCCCCCCCTTCTGGCTCATTAACGTGTATGGTATAGCATCAGCATAGTTAAAAGGTAAGAATCCAAAAATTCAAAAGTAACAAATGGTACTTTAATGTAAAATGAATCTAACAGCCACAGTGATTGTAGCAGAATTGTAGAATTGGATGTTTGGCAATTACCAATAGCTTTTCTCAATGAAGACTCGATATAACTTTTGGGTTGCTCTGCGCTACATAATATCTCTACAGGAAATAATTTCCCGGGAACATTCAAAATGGGACATTCAGAGAAAAAGTCTGACACTTTTTCGCTGTCAAGAGTAGCAGAAGTGATCAAAACTTTTAAGTTGGAGGAGCGTAGTTTAATTAACCGCTTCATCAACCCCATCAAGATATCACTACAACAAAAATATTATCATAAATTTAGTGAGATCAACTTATAATCTTTCAAAAAAAGTCAGAAATAACAGAAGCTTGAGCAAAAAGCTACAAAAATATATACTCGTTATATTTATAGTAAAGGCTGAGTTACGGGATAAAGCATAAGGCCTTACGTGTTTAGACTCCTTTCATGAGCTTCATCCAATATGATCACTGAATATTGTTTCAACTCAGGGTCAGAAAGACTTTCACGAAGTAGCACTCCATCAGTAAGATACCTAACCATATATAAAGATAAGAAATCTGCATAAGTTGTCAGATATAAATGTGGATGATGCAATAACAGCAACCAAGCTTATTGAAATGGGTGAGTTTACTTAATACGAGTTCTCTCTGATGTCCTGTCCTCAAATCTAATGGCATAACCAACTTCATCGCCCAATCGGACATCAAGCTCTTGTGCAACTCTTCTGCATATGTCAAAAAACAAACACAAATCGTGTCATACTCAACTACGTAAAACCCATGATCAGAACATAAACTCTAAAAACCACATTCTACACTCTTTTTTTGCTTTAGAACCAAGACTAACTTACGCTTCAGAACACTAAATAATCTGGTATTGCATTTAACCATACTCATGTCTTTCCTCTTGAGGTATACTAATAATGACTAAGCTAACTACTAGTTGAAAGTTCGTTTTTTGTGGTGGTTGATGATGAAACAAGTAGTGTTTGAATTTGACTTTATTGACTTAATATGAAATAATAATGACTAAGCTAACTACTAGTTGACAGCATGTGATGTTCTCATGATATATATAAAAACTAGTGCCAAAATATCATTTCTCGTTTGATGTATATATACTAGTTATAACAAAATTTGACCATAAGTCAAAATCACTTTCAGAAAAGCCTAACAATAACAAACTTATATAATAACATCAATTGCATATTCAGAAAAGCCTAACAATTCATATATTATATGTTTCAAGTTCGTTTTTATATTCGACAAAAACTTGTTTGCAGCATTAGCCCTGACTATTAAAGCATAACACCTGCCATCCAATTTGTTAACCGGTAACAGTTTGAACAACCTCAAAATAACCGAATAGTAAAACATAAGGTTTATAGAATCACATTAACAAATAACAATGTGGTAAAGCATAAGATTTACAGAATAACATCATTCGCGTATCCGTAACATACATATATCTATAGATACACCTACATTCTATATAACCCTCTATAACACCTCAAACTCATCCCACTATATATTTCAAGTTCGTTTTCATGCTTGATAGCATCTCATTTGCGTGATTATCCTGTTTGTGAAACTTAACATTATTAGCTCCAACTCAGCTCATTGTATACTTACATATACCTACATTCTTCATAAGGCTCAATTACACCTCGAGCTCGCCTCACATTACATACTTCAGCCCTTATTTAGGTTATGGACAATCTCTTCGCACAATAGGCAAACTAATTTGCGAAACTGCACAGTATTAGCTAGAACTAGCTCATTTATACACATATATCTATGGGTTTTTTTTATTTTTTAACAAACCCTACATTGGTTATGTTTGGCAAAACTAGTGGTAGTTGTTTGTTTTATAAAGCCATACGTGAAACGCTTCTTTTACTAGTGTATCAGATAGGAGTGTTTAAACAAAATCTAAAAGCTAAACACTCGTTGTCAAACACGCATCATATCCTAAACAGTAAACAGTCCTAAACACTTGTCGACCTAAACATCCTAAACACTTCTACATATTAATGCTCGATAAGATTCATTCGTGCAATAAGCGCTAACTGGTTAGTAAAACTGCAAAGTATCCTCTCAAACTCGGCTCATTATATACATATATTTACGTATATTCACCTACATTCAACATAAGGGTTGATAAAACCTAATTCGCATCATTAGCCCTAACTATCATCCAATTTAGTTACAACTAACAATACGAACAAATTCAAAATAAGTAAACAGTTATTTATACCTAGAAATCAATAAGGTGTGTGTTTGTTTTATAGAAGTGCTTGGTATGTTAGTTGTAACTATTACATAGTGTATACAATGTACTACCTAAACGCGTCTTTTTTTAGCTTTTCCAAGGGAAGCATCTACACATATTAGCTAAAACTATAATGCTCGGTTCCAAACACGCATTATATGCTAAACACTAAACGCTACTTGCCACAGACAGTCACATAAGGCTCGATAACACGTCAAACTCAGCTCATTATAATACTTAAAACTAACAATATCACAATATGAACATATTCAGAATAAGTAATCGGTTACTTTATACCTGGAAACAGGTTACATAGCTTTTAGAAGGTGTTTAGAATATTACATGAATTATTGTTTGGCAACGTGAGCGTTTACCTTTCGAGATTTGATTAAACATGCTCATCTTTGAACGCGCTATAAACGACGCGTGTAGTTTTTAGTTCATTTTACACTTTATAATTACAAATACAGCTATATTACCAAACACTTTAATAAAACAAACAGCTACCGCGTCAGCGGTAGCTGTTTGTTTTATAAAAGCATTTCACATTCTATCTGTATGTATGTGTAAAAATTATAAAGTTGTTTAAAACGACGTAAAAGCTAAACGCGTGTTTTATTAGCGTGTTTCAAATAGGAGTGTGTATGAACAAAATTTCGAAAGGTAAATGCGTCTAGATGCCAAACAATAAGCATTATATTCTGAAAGCTAGAAGCTAAAATTAGAAGCTAAAAGTGAATGGTAGAAGCTAAACGTGTCTTTTATTAGTAGCATCTAAACAAAATCGAGAAGCTAAACGCGTCTTTTATTAGTGTCTGAAATAGAAGCATTTAAACAAAATCTAAAAGGTAAAGGCGCCTTAGTTGCGAAACAATAAGCATTATATTCTCAACACTAAGTGTCTAAAATGACTTAAAACCTAAATGCGGTTACTTATAACTAACAATCGGTTAATTTATACCTAGAGACGGAAACGGCAGCGACACGGCGAGGCTGCGTAACGGCGATGATTCCGGAGTTTGTGTAACCGTTTCGGAGAAGGATTTGGGAGAGCTGCGTGCTTTTGCCGGAGCCAGTTTCGCCGATTATAACAACAACTGGGTTTTCGTTAACTGTTGCCAAAATTTTCTCTTCGAATTGAAGGATTGGTAAGTCAGGTTTCATTTTCAATTTTTCAAATTGTGTTTGGGGGTTTGGGTTTTAGAACCCCCAAATTGTGTGTGTGTGTGTTTTGTAGAAATGTAGACCGGACCGGACTGAAACCGGAGCGGACGGAGCGTATTTCGGTCTGGTCATCGGTCTATGCTTTTTGTTACATTCGGTCCTCGGTCCGGTCGGTCCAGTCCGATCTTAAAAAAAACCCAATGATTATGCCTTGTAAGGAGCGGACCGACTCGGACCAGATGGTATCATTTCGGTCCGGTCCTTGGTCCGGTGTTTTAGACCAATTCGGTCTCGGTTCGGTCCAGTACGGTATTCGGGCCGTGGACCACCCATACTACTGATACTATTTTTTTGTGACTAAATTTTGTCTTTTCAAGAAATGAAAAAAATATAAGAAGATCTCATTTTGTTTAGTTTTTTAAAAAGAGAAAATTTGATAGGATAAAAGTACAATCATCGTCGGTCGCACAAAAAGAATCCAACTAACCATTAGTATTTTTTAGATTAAAAATGAAACACATGTGAAAATATTAATAGGGTCGCACAGTCGGTCAGTCGTACTGATTTATTTTAGAATTTTGGTTTTTTTAGCTAGAAAGTGGACTATCGTTTCAATTTCTGGATATTTAAGAAATTTTATCTTTTCCTTTTTAAAAATGCTAAACATAACCATAAGATGCTACGTATAACGCATTAGAATATGCGTTAAATGTTTATACTTTAATAATAAACTAGCCATCGGCTGCATGTGACTAATTATCTATGTTAACATTTAATTAATTAAAATGCAAAAAATAAGGTTAAATTTAACTAATAACATTTTAACTGCTTAGTGATTATACTTGTGTTATATTTTATGTGTTTTATTTATATAATAATATTGAAAGCGAGAAATCATAAATTTCTTTTTTATTTTATTAGAAGTACTTTTTGCAGCAATGTCTATTCATTCATTAAAATTCAAACTGCAGCAAATGAGAAAGAAAGTGTGGCTTAAGGCTGAGCATATTGGATCGTCGATCGGACCGGACCGGAAAACCAGACCGAACGGACCGGACCGAACGTATTTCGGTCCGGTCCTCGGTCCACGCTTTTTGTTACATTCGGTCCTCGGTTCGGTCAGTCCGGTCTTGTCCGGTTCGGTCTTACTAAAAACCCAATGATTATGCCTTGTAGGACCGGACCGAAGACCGAACCGGACATGACCGACCCGGACTAGACAGTACCATTTTTGGTCCGGCGTTTTGGACCAATTTGGTTTTGGTCCGGTCTTGTGGTCGGTCCTGTCCGGTTTTCGGACCGTGAGCATCCCTAGTGTGGCTAGTTGTAAAAGGCTTGTGGTTATTACAATCATTAACTAAAAAATTCTCAAGTTTAATTTTCAAAAAAAATTATAGTTAAGTAAAAAACTAGTGGTTCATGACTTCGTGTATACGTGATGATGAGTACAAACATGATGAATTATTCGGTTAAAATATCAAAAATTATAGTTAACTATAAAAACCCAACAATAATTAGATTCTAGCCTATACAATGATACACATAACTAGGGCTTACACCGTCGACCGGACCGAGAAATCAGACCGAACATATTTCAGTCCAGTCCTCGGTTCATGCTTTTCCTTAAACTCGGTTCTCAGTCCGGTCGGTCCGGTTCGGTCTTTAAAAAAACCCTGACGATTATGCTTTGTTGGACCGGTCCGGACCGAACCATTTCGGTCCGAGAAACCGTACCGAACATATTTCGGTCTAGTCCTCGGTTCATGCTTTTCCTTAAACTCGGTTCTCAGTCCGGTCGGTCTTTAAAAAAAACCCTGACGATTATGCTTTGTTGGACCAGTCCGGACCGAACCATTTCGGTCGGAGAAACTGGACCAAAGTCTTCGGTTCATGCTTTTCCTTAAACTCGGTTGTAATATTTTCCATTCTGATGTAATAAAAACATAAGATAAATACACTAACAATAGTTGAACCTTCATAGTCAAAATCAGAGAAATATGAACAAAAAAACCATTGGTACATACAATCCATGTTATGATTTTTGAACAAATATATTAATTTCATAATATTAAGTTTCCTTCCAACAAGTATTGTACAAATAGTCTACAACAGCCTTCAAGTACAAAACTAGTTCAAGTGTAAAAAAAAGTACTTGATTTAGCATCTCCATTTGTCTAATCATACAGTCAAAACAATACGAAATCCCGTGAGAATGGTGTTTTTGTACTTCACAGACCAAACTTTTTTGGTCTCAAATAAGTCGAACCTTGCTTCAAACCAGGCATACCTACTGCTTGTTGTTGTTTCGCCTTCTTTGCTTTTTCTTTCGCCTTATTTCTAATCTCGTCTTCGGTTTGTTGTTTCCTTAAATTCTCCATTTCTTCTGCCATAGTTGATTTCTCTTCTTTCTGCTTCTTCTTATGCTACAACATTGACGTATCTGAATCCTTAACGAAAAAGAACGTGGGACGCATTTCCGCCAACCACTGTGGCTCAACTAAAGTCGCACACTGCATGTATTCTTTTGTAGTCAATATTAGCTCGTGATAGATGACATAATCAGGCGTGTAACCCAACCCATATAAAGCTGAGCTCGGGTGAAGATGACATGGCATTCCGTTCCTACAATTTACATATTCCCCAACACCTTTGAGTCTTGCAGCATTGTGAAAATAAGCTCAAAATATCGATTTTCTAACAATGTTCATATCGGGCCCACTTGATGTCAATGGGATTTTAAGTGTTTTTAATATGTCCAATAACTGAGATCTTACTTCACGTGCTTTTTTCAATCCTTTCACTTGTAACAAATGATCGTTACGCCAGTCTCCACGGTATTGGTTATGTTGGAAATCATAATCCCATTAATCTTTGTTTAAGGGCTGTAAACCCAAGTCTGGCCTTAGGCCCAGACCCGAATACTTTTCTTCAGCCCGGTCTTTCGGTCTAAAGAATACAGATGGGACTGAGAGCATTGATACGATTGTTAATACTTCGTTCATACACTCCAATTCTTCACCCATTAATAGCATTTTGGCTAAAGGTGGGTCCAATGGGAATTCCACCATTTTCCATCCAAGAGGCGTTAGACCTCCGACATTGTTTAATGCACCCAAAACCCATAACTGATACATCGAGGTTATCTTGAGGTGGTGGGTCCATGAAATCAAAATCCAACAGATTTTCAACTTTTAATGATTTAAGAAGCAAGACTACGTTACCGAGATTGGTCCGCCGGTACAGGTTGCGGAAGCAACTCGTTTTGGTACGCAGTTTCCGTAAAAAGACGGTAGCAAGTACCCTGCTCGACCCGCACGTTGGTCAGCTGCAGCCCGACTTACTAGGAAAACCTGAAGAGCATCCATACCCGTATCAATCACATAATAAATACCGTCAACTGTTAGCGATGTTTCTGCTATGTTTGTAGCCACGATGCATTTGCGGGCACCATCCTCAGGTTTTTGGAAGATTTTGGCTTGTAAGTCGGCTGGAAGTTGGGAGTAACTCGGGAAAATTAATAAGTTGGAAACTGTTTGTCTTGTGGAAGTAACGAGCTGTTCCATGCGTTTGGATAAAGCATAGCAGGTGGCTTCAATTTCATCTTGACCCGTCATAAAAATAAGTATGCCACCAGGTGCACTTGTGATATGTATCGTCATTGCTTGTTTTACAGCTGCTTCAATGTAATCTTCACACGGGGTTTTACTGTACAGGATTTGTACCGGGAATGTTCTTCCAGGAATGTTAAAGATGGGAACACTGCAAAGATACAACTTAAGTTTAGATATTACACATTCATACCACAAATGATAAATGATACGAAAGCCACAGTGACGTGAAATTAGAGGTGGCATTTTGGACTACTTATGAACGAGGTGAAAAGAAGTTTCAAAATTAAGGAAATGGGTCAAACGGGTAAAAAGCATCCCAAAGTGTACTTTTAATATGCACATTATTCGAAAAATTACAAAATATGGAAAAAAAGGTGTTTCAGGCCAACCGACCACATACTTAGTAGTAAAAAAAAAATACTTGTTCTGAACTAAACCGTTTTGACCCGTTAACCAATCCGCCCATTTTTCCACCTCTGCATAATGATATGTTTTTCTAAATAAGACTAAGAAGAAATTACTCCCAAAGAAGTTTGAAAACTTTTGTGAATTAAGTGTGCCGGAAGTGACGATAAGCTTTTGATACATTTGCTCGCACAGTCCTCAGGTTTTTGGAAGATTTTGGCTTGCAAGTCAGCTGGTTTGAAGATTGTATCTTGATAGTGAAGCTCCTCTGTCTTCATTGGTTAGTTTGTAGCTGGATAGTTTCCTGTACCGAAGGCTCTTTCAGTATTCTCAAGGTTCGAACTTAAGGGAAAATGATGCTGAGTTGATGTTGTGATGAATAAGTGTTGGTCCAGATAGATGTATTTTGGATGGTGAAGGGGCCGGATTGAGCCAGTGAAAATCATCTGTTAGTGTTAACAGGTTCCAAAAACAGTCACTACAACAACTAACACTAGTACAGATGGCTATTTCGACCCGTTTTACTTATGAGTGGTAAATATATAAGTAACTTGGAGAAAAAAAACGGTGCCCAGTACATAGAACCTCCCAAATCAAATACTTTTAATAATATCAGATATATTGAACTTATTAATGTGGAGTACCAAAAAAACTTATCCTAGTATAACTTTCTTCCTTTATTTTACAGAGCTGCAACAAGCCCCTTGGAGCTGTTTTTTTGGCCACATCGACCGTATAAAATGATCCAGTTCAGGTTAGGTTAAAAATATATAAACTCCTAAAAGAATACTCGGGCTTGTGGGCATTACACACTTCCACATAATTAATGGCTGCAAACGAAAAGCATAACTGCAACAATTCATCTCGCACAGAAAATATTGGGACGTACAGACGTTGTTCAGATAGTGATTTTGACATTGCAAAATCGCTTACTGCTTTGGTTAGTCAACTTGTCATACACTACTCATGTAAAATCCTTATTGCTTCCAATCAAAAGAGGAGAAAGAACAGGAAAAAGTTCAGAATAGTCACGTTAAGAAATCGAACAATATGATTAAGACAATATTGTGGCAAGTAAAACTTCAGTAGAATTCAACACCACATATTGGTTTGAGGGAAAGTAAACAACACATAATCATAAACAAGTTTCACACATATGATGCGTCACTATTACGTCTCTTACACTTATGCAACAAG
>BQNB010127985.1:2145-19351 GCA_026074375.1 Tanacetum coccineum | reverse complement strand
AGTTTGTGATAGTGTTTATAGACGATATTTTAATCTACTCTAAGACTCAAGAGGAGCATGTAGAACACTTAAGGTTAGTCTTGGGACTGCTTAGAAAGGATAAACTGTATGCTAAGTTTTCTAAGTGTGAATTCTGGCTGAGAGAAGTATAGTTTCTTGGGCATGTGATAAATGGTAATGGGATTCATGAGGACCCTAGTAAGATTGAAGCTGTTAAGAATTGGAAAGCCCCTAGAACACCGACTGAGGTTCGTTCATTCTTAGGATTGGCTGAGTATTACTGTAGATTCATTGAGAACTTTTCTAAGATAGCTAAGCCTCTTACTATCTTGACTCAGAAGTGTAATACTTTTGATTGGGGTGAGGAACAGGAATTGGCATTTCAGACCTTGAAGGATAAGTTATGTAATGTGCCTATTCTAGCTCTCCCCGATGGACCGGAAGACTTTGTGATATATTGTGATGCGTCCGAGATAGGACTAGGTTGTGTGTTAATGCAAAGAGGTAACGTGATAGCCTATGCGTCTAGGCAGTTGAAAATTCATGAGAAAAATTATACTACCCATGATTTGGAGTTGGGTGCGGTTGTGTTTGCACTAAAGATATGGATACATTATCTGTATGGGAAAAAGAGTGTCATCTATACGGATCATAAAAGTCTTCAGCATATCTTTAGTCAGAAAAAGTTAAATATACAACAGCGTCGCTGGATAGAGTTGTTTAGTGATTATAACTGTGAAATTCGCTACCATCCTGGTAAGGCGAATATAGTGGCTAATGCCCTAAGTAAGAAGTAAAGGGTAAAGCCTAAGAGAGTTAAAGCTATGAATATGACCCTTTAGTCGAGTATCAAGGATAGGATACTGACGGCTCAGAAGGAGACTGTAGATGAGTTTGCAGGATTGCAGAAAGGTTTAGATGAGATGATAGAACAGAGAAGTGATGGAACCTTGTACTACCTGGATAGAATATGGGTACCTTTGAAGGGTGAGGTAAGAACCCTGATAATGGATGAAGCTCATAAGTCGAAATACTATGTATACCCAGGAGCTGATAAGATGTATTATGATTTGAGAGATAGGTATTGGTAGCCTGGAATGAAAAAGGATATAGCTGAGTATGTTAGTAAGTGTTTGACTTGTTTGAAGGTTAAGGCTGAGCATCAAAGGCCATCTGGCTTGCTCTAGTAACCTAAGATTCCCGTATGGAAATAGGAAGGGATAGCTATAGATTTTGTAACTAAGTTGCCTAGGACTAGTAGTGGGCATGACACAATTTAGGTCATTGTGGACCGATTGATTAAGTCTGCTTATTTTCTACCTATGCGTGAGGATTATAAGATGGATAGATTGTATTTGAATGAGATAGTTGCTAGATATAGTGTGCCAATCTTGATTATATTAGATCGTGATAGTCGATTCACATCAAGGTTTTGGTAGTCAATGCAAGAGGCATTAGGGACTCGTTTAGACATGAGTACGACTTATCACCCTCAGACCGATGGTCAGAGTGAGCGTACTATTCAGACTTTGGATGACATGCTTAGAGCGTGCGTCTTAGACTTCGGGGGAAGTTGGGATGTTCATCTTCCGTTGGTTGAGTTTTCGTATAACAAAAGTTATCATTCTAGTGTGAGATGTGCTCCGTTTGAGACATTGTATGGTAGAAAGTGTCGTTCGCCAATTATGTGGGTTGAGGTGGGAGAAGGTCAGTTGATAGGACCTGAGTTAGTGAAAGAGACTACTGAGAAGATCTCGCAAATTAAGGATAATACTACACATGGGCTGCCTTTTTTGACTTGGGCTTACTGTGACCCGTGTTCTCTGTGGTCCATTACTGCCTCAAGCCCTCAGCAGATATATGTTATACTATCAGTCGGTAAAGACATCATCCCCAAGCTTCCATTCTTCCATAAGCACCGCCTTTGTCTTTCCCTTACAAGCGACATGCACAACAAATCAAAACCAGGTAAAAATAGGTCGGTCGGATCTTTAACAGCATCAGCCCGTAAATACATACACCTTAATTTGTGAGTATTTTATTGGATTATTTGTAATAGTTGATTAAGAGGGTTTTGCAAAAAAATTTATAGAAAAATCGATTTGTTTTTTTACAGGTGAAGAATTTGATGTTTTAAGAAAAAGAATGGATGAGTTGCTTCATGCCTTTGATCCTTCTTCTATTTCTGTTTTTTCACCAAGAATCAGGTGTCTTATTTTTCTTAAATTTGATTCTTAAATGTTTGTTATTTTTGTTAAAGTTTTCATTTTTATATGTATTTTTGCTAGATCAGAACCACATAATGAGGTGATTTTTTAGGCTACGCTATGTTGGAGACAAATTTTGAGTTAAAATATTGCTTTTATATATATCGACCATTTCATGATTTTAGTTTACTTTTCTGCATTTATTTGAAAGTGTATTGAAATTTGATAGGTGTGAAGAATTAGATGGTGGAAAAAGGAGTAGGCAGAAAGGCAGTGGGTTTCATAAGTTTGACAGATAAATGGGTTCTAGGATATTATAGGTGAGAGTGAGAACAACTCGGTTAAACACGTAGACCCCCTATGTAACCCGTTTTACCAATCCATTTAGTGATAAAAAATAGTTTGTAGGAAATTTTTCAGGTTTGTGTATTCATGTTATAAGTGTGACCAGACTATAGCAGGGGTGTATTTGGGATTGCAGTATCGAAACAGATTACGTGTTCGGATAACAGTGTTTTTAAAAGCAATTTGATGTGTTTTGGTTGTGACAAAACGATGATGATGATTACTTTCAAATGATATTGTAGTTTTTTAGTATTTACTTTTCGCAAATGCAATATGTCACACCCCGACAATGGCGGAAACTCGGGAATGCAACATAATGATCAATCATAACACAAGGTACAAAATAGAGAAAACTACATTGCATAAACTCCAAGTGCTATGAAGACCATCAACCTTGAACAAACTCAAGTTGATGTCCCAAAATGCCAACTAAAATTCACAATCTCTTACAATTATTCCATGCCTCACAGGGACAAAAACAAAACTTATTACTATATAACATTCAAACTAGAATCAAATAACATGCAGGCAAGACTTCAAACGAAATTCCACTCGGGGATTCTTCTAAGTCTTGCTATCAAGTCACCAAAACTATTCCTCTTCACTTGACTGAAAATGTATTTTTTTTTTTTTTTTTTTCTACTCGAAAACGTCAGCAATAAAGTTGGTGAGCTCGTAGGTTTGACCTTAAACCCAAAAGTTGTACCAATATTTCAACAGTGGACAATAGTGTTATATGACAATGAATATTTATGCATACACTCCAAGGACAAGCACATCAGCTAGTTATATCACATTAATCCAAGACATTGCAACCAAACTAGTCAAATTCACAATAATCATAAGACATAGCACCACAGCTAAAAGCTTTGCCAATATTTCAACAATGGACAATAGTGCTATATGACAGTGAATATATGCAAACAATTCAAGACATAGCATACTATGCTAGTCAATCACCATATGTCACTTACGCACCTAAAGGGCCTACCAGCTGGAACAATAATATTATGGCAGGACCTTACACAAACTTGGGTAGGCGTGCCCATCCGCTCTAATAATCACACAAATACTAGGTAGGCGTACCCATCTGATCTAATAATCTCACAACACTGGGTAGGCGTACCCATCTGATCCAAACAACCATGCATAATATTCACATAACAGTCATAAGCACATATCTTGTCCCAAAAACAAAACCACATTTCGCATAGATCAATTCAAAACATTTCAAAACATATTTGAGCATCATTTCCCCCCAACGGAAAAACAATAAAAAGTAGGGCTACGAGAACTCACCTCAAGCAAGTATTTAGCAACCAAATCTCAATCATACAAGCAAATGCAACGACGCCCGCTCACGACCTATTCCTGTTAATGTCCCAATTTAATCATCCAATTCCAAAACAATCTTCACGTTTGATACATAGAGTTTAGACGCGTTGTATAATTTCCCAAAATGATTTAGTGGTGTGATGGTTGACGACATATTTCCACAATCATATCAATCTCATTACTCGATAATACATACTTCTATTTAGAGGAAATAGATAAGTAATATAGATAAATATTTATAATTAACAATTATAAATATATCTCGACTAGTCCATCCGGTAACCTTTGTCACTTCAAAATAAATTATAATAAGGTTGAAAATGAAACGTTTCCTCATAATAAATACATTAGAGAAATGTCGAGAAAAATTATATTTTTCGTCTTTTAGTGAATTTATTAAATAAATAAAATAATTAATAATATTTTATTATTTAAAAAAAATAAAAAATCATGTTTTTAGGAAAATTTCTAAGTATAAACTTTTTACTAAATTTCGACATGACCCGTATGCTTAAACAACGTTTTCCAAGGTTTCAGACCTTATTTTCAACAATTTTCATAAATTCGACACTTTTCGACAAAATTCAAAAATTTCAATCTTTAACGTTTAATAAAACGTTTTTCCCAAAATTCCGTTCAATATCACTTCATAAATACATTTCACTTTTAAAAGTCCGACAAAACTCTCACAACGACTAAATATCGCTTATTGGGCTTTAAGGCCCAACAAGGGTCTATTAAGACATTTATAAGTCCAAAATACGATCCATGTCCAAAATCAAGGTCTATTTACATATATAAGCATATACTTATAAGTAAAAATAATACGGACCACAATAAGCCCTCCCATTAAGCCGCGACTTAAATAGACTTATTGGGCCGTGAGTCCAATAAGTCAAAAATACGTATATTAAGCTTGAAAATAAGCTAATAAGCTACGTATCGCATTTGGTTACTACCATAAGCCTCAAAAATAGTCCACAACATACGCCATAACACAAAAATAATCAAAATCACTTTCTTAGTGATTTTGAGGAATGATTCGTGGCATATAAGCCCAAAATAAGCCAAGAAATAGCTTTAAAATAAGCCTGAATAAGCTATACAAGCTACTATAAAAAATAAGCATTCTAGCATCATATATTATTCAACAGCCACGACCACAACTTCAAAACTACAAAAACCCTCTTTTTCTTTCTTTTATTCAACGAACCAAACACACCCTTTTTTATTCATTTCGTTTCCAAAAATCGATTTTTCACAACGATCAACTTGTACAACTAACATCTATGCATGAAAATAAACCCAAAAAGACAAACGAAATTTAAATTTGAAAACTTACAAGAAAATCTTTAAAAATGTATATTTCGACACGAATCGGACAACCCAAACGTTGTTTAAATGAACACCCAAACACTCGTATCAAACCGAAATATCACGTTCTCGATCAAAGTTGGAAAATTTATGGTGGATTGTGGTGGTGAGTGGCGGACGAACACAAGCACACACACACATAGACACTTATGTGTGTTTTTTTGAAAATGGATAATGATTGAAAAAGGTTTCTAATGGAAGAATATAATTGTACACCCTTGGGACACATTAGCTAAAATGAAGCCACCTTGTCCTTTAATCACCCATGACCGGCTATGGCATCCCAGGGGGTGTCAGGTCTTTCTTTTCGTGTCGGGATTACTTAAAAGCTCGTAAAACACAACTGTAAAATTTACCCCAAAGTTAATTAGCATTTTTATTCACCTTAAAACTACTTTTCCATAACCTAGAGTATTCACACGACATATTTTCACTTTAAACCCTTTCAAAACTCATTTGGACATTAACGGGCGTGTCAGATTCATTTTCGGCATTTTTCAAAATTCACGGGTCGAACCACCCGGAATACAAATAACACAATAATACCTTCAAAAAGGGATTATTAATCACAATAAACCACAATTCATCACATATCTCACAAAATCATCACCGTCAACACGGTACAAAATCTGAATAAACTGACGAAAGTCAAATAGTCAAAGGACTATAAATGAAATTTTTAGAACATAAAAAGGGCAAAGGTTACAAGTTGGCACATGCAAATGAAGTAAGAAATAAAATGTGGAGAAAATATTTTGTTAAATCTAAACTAAAAATTTTCAAAAACATCAGTTTCTTACCTACTTCAAAATCAATTAGTAAAAGTAGACAAGCTTATAATGTAATGACGAATAACATAAATCATTTTCGAGAACTTGTTGATCAAGCTTGGGAAAAACATTCTCTTGATCATTTTCGTGCACCAACTGCTCATGATATGGAAATCTTAATTAAAACATGTTTGATGCCTCTTGCCCTAAAGATACAAAATGATACTTTCAAATTTCTTCATGAGCTTAAACAAGAAATGCATGCTAAGTTAAAGTACGTTGAATCCCTTGAAAAAGAAATAGACGAACTTGAATATGATAAAGTAGATATTTCAAACATGTATGATCTATTTCTGCAAGAGTGTGTTTCACAAGATGTTATGTGTTCTTATTTGCATTCTTTATCTGATTCAGATGCTCACACTGAATTGCAATGCTTATATCTTTATAAAGTGAAAGAATGTGAATGTGTTTCATAAAAGCTTTCTAAACAAACTAAAACTGTTAGTAACGAAGTTTATAATGAGCTTTCACGAAGTTTTGCTAAATTAGAAAAACACTCAATTTTTATTAACTTACTTTACAACAATGTCAAAAACAAATGAAAAATGACACAGTTTGCAAAGAAAAAGCATAAAATGTATTTCTAAAAGAATGTGAACAATATTTCAAAATACAAGATCTGAAAGCTCAATTGCAAGACAAGAAAATTGCCATAAGTGAGTTAAAGAAACTCATTGAGAAATGCAAAGGAAAGTATGTGGAAACTAAGTTTGATAAACGTTCTGTTGTTCGTCAACCAAATGCTCAAAGGATTCCAAAACCATCAGTTTTAGGCAAACTGACCCCTTTTTCAGACTCTCTTGAGAGGAAAAGTTTTTCAAAGAAAAAGTCGGTTCCTAAAATTAATGTGTTAGAGGGTTTATCAAAACCAGTCACTACACAGATTTTACCTCAAACAGCAAGGCAAGCTGTAAGAAACACAAATGTGATTAAACCTTGAATGTATCGAATTAACACAAGGACAACACAAACTAGAGCACCACGGTTGCCTCAGACTTCTAGGAATACTAATCCTCGCGTGTCTACCTCTACATAAGTAATTCACCGAACTAGTGTTAGCAGAACATAGCTTAGGAGCATTCAAATGAAAGATAAGGTCATGTCAAACAATAGTCAAGTAAAGTTTAAGAAGACTGAAGTAGAAGACCACCATAGGATTTCTAGTATTTCTAATAAAACAAAGTCTATAACTGCATGTAATGACAGTCTAAAATCTAGAACTTCGACTGCTAATGCTGTTTGTGCTACTTGTGGAAAATGTATGTTTAATTCGAATCATGATGCTTGTGTTTATAAATTTTTAAATGACGTGAATGCTAGAACTAAAAAGCCTAAACTATAGACTATTAGTACTAGACAACCCAAAAGTCAAGCTAACAAATCTGTTGCAACAACCCCTAAGAAAACAGTTACATCAACATCCACTATCCAGAAATCCAAGATTTAGTATAGGATGCTTTATGAGAAAACTAGTAAGGCATGGAAATGGTAGATAGCACAACAATGCCCATCAGGATATAAATAGGTTCCTAATACAAAAATGAAATGGGTGCCTAAAGTTAGGAAAGAATATGTGCACATAAGTATTAGTCTAACAATAGATAATGCATCTAGGATAACTAATGTCTTGAAAATTACAAATACTTTATGATCCAATTGGTTAAGTGTTCCATCGTCCTCTAATTCTCTTGCAGATTGTTTAACTCATCCTATTCATTGTTGACTCTGGATGCACATAGCTTATGACTGGCAATCTAAAGCTTCTGTGCAATTTTGTTGAAAAATATCTAGGTACCGTTCGTTTTGGCAATGATCAATTTGGTCCAATTCTTGGTTACGGAGATTTGGTTTAAGGAAATATCACGATCAACATGGTTTATTACATTGAAGGCCTCAATCACAATCTCTTCTCGGTAGGTTAATTTTGTGATGCGGATTTAGAGGTTGCTTTCCAGAAATCTACTTGTTTTGTTAGAGATATTCAGGGAAACGATTTACTAACTAGTAATTGTGGATCTGATCTCTATATAATTTCTCTTCAAGAAACGACTTCATCAACTCCAATCTGTTTCATGGCTAAAGCCTCACCAACTAAGCATGGTTATGGCATCGAAGGCTTTCTCATCTTAACTTCGACTACATCAACCTGCTTTCCAAGAAGAATATCGTGATTGGTTTACCTAAGTTAAAATATGTCAAGGATCGACTATGTTCTTCTTATGAACTGAGTAAAGCAAAAAGAAGCTCATTCAAGACAAAGGTTGTTCCAAGTTCAAAAGGACGGCTAAATTTACTTCATATGGACTCATGTGGCCCTATGCGTATTGAAAGCATAAATGGGAAAAAAATACATTATGGTAATTATTGATGACTACTCCTGATATACTTGGACTCTATTTCTACGATCCAAGGATGAAACACTAGAAGTTCTAAAATATTTTATCAAGATGATTGAACGCAATCTTCAAGCTCAAGTGATTACTATTCGAACTAACAGAGGTACATAGTTCTTAAACAAGACACTCCATGCATATTTCAAAGAAGAAGGAATTGAGCATCAAACATCTACTCCTCGAATGCCTAAACAGAACGGTGTTGTCGAAAGACGAAACCGTACTCTGGTTGAGGCTGCTCGAACGATGCTTTTTACTTCTAAACTTCCTTTGTTCTTTTGGGCTGAATCTATTACAACCGCATGCTATACTCAAAATAGATCAATCATAATCACGACACATGAGAAGACTGCATACCACATCATTAATGACAGAAAACCCTTAATTAGACACCTTCACATCTTTGGTTGCACATGTCACTTAACCAAAGATGGTGAAAATCTTGACAAGATGAAAGAAAACGGAGATCCGTGCATTCTGGTGGGATACTTCACTCAGTCTAAGGGATATCGAGTTTACAACAAGAGAACTCGATTGATAGTTGAATCCATACACATTAAGTTTGATGAGATCACAGAGATGACAGAGATGCCTGTTGATAATAACACTTCAGGCCTCGTTCTCCAACGACAAAAGGCGTCAGACTATGACAACTCTGGCCTTGCACCAGAACTACAACATGTTTCTCCTTCAGCAGATACAACATCTCTGTCACAACAAGAGTTGGATCTTCTATTCGGTCCTCTGTACGATAAATTTTTCACTACAGGTACATCAAGTGTCAATAAGTCTTCTTCTCCCATCGACAATTCTAAACAACAAGACACACCACCTATAACACATATTTAACCTACATCAGAACCAATCACTCTAACTACAACTGTCACTGCTAAGGAAAACAACACCGATAATCAAGCAACAATTCGAGTAGACAATGCACATGTTGACGACAACGAATTTTACAATGTCTTCAGTACACCGATACGTGAAGAAGCAGAGTCATCCTCTCGCTATGATGGTCCGTCAAATATGCACACATTCTACCAACCTTATCAATATGAACACCAACCACACGATTCCGAATACCGATGGACCAAAGATCACCCGCTAGAGAAAGTTCGTGGAAATCCATCCAAGCCAGTACAAACAAGAAGAAAACTTGCAATAGATCCTGAAATGTGTATGTTCACGCTCACCGTGAGTACCGTTAAACTGAAAAACATTAAGGATGCAATGATTGATTCCTCATGGATAGAGGCAATGCATGAAGAGTTTCATTAATTTGACTGACTACAAGTCTGGGAACTCGTCGATTATGGAAGAACAAAAAGGATGAAGATCAAACTGTTATTCGCAATAAGGCAAGACTTGTAGCTAAGGGATATGCTCAGGAAGTGGGTATTGATTTCGAGGAATCATTTGTTCTAGTTGCTCGCTTGGAAGATGTTTGGATTTTCGTCGCATATGCTGCACACAAGTCTTTTCCAATTCAAATGGATGTTAAAACAAAATTTCTCAATGGTCCACTAAAGGAGGAGGTTTATGTTGTACAACTATATTGGTTTGTTGATCTTGATCATCCAGAAAAAATTTACCATTTAACGAAAGCTCTATATGGATTGAAGAAAGCTCTAAGAGCCTAGTATGATGAACTCTCAAATTTCTTGATGTCCAAAGGTTTTACTAAAGGTACCATTGACCCTACTCTATTCACGATAAGATACAGGGAGGACATTCTACTTGTGCAAATTTACGTCGATGACATTATTTTTAGGTCTACAAACCCAAAATTTTCTAAAAGATTTAAAAAATTAATGCATAGTAGATTTGAGATGTCCTTAATGGGGGAAATGAAATTCTTTCTAGGACTCCAGATCCACCAATCCCCATGAGGTATCTTTATCAACCAGGCTAAGTATGCTTTAAAAATACTTAAAAAACATGGTATAGATAAATATGATAGCGTTGGTACGCCAATGGCTACTAAACCTAAACTGGATGCAGACTTTAGTGGAAAACTTGTAGACCAAACTGACTATCCTAGTAAAATCGGGTCACTCATGTATCTGACATCTAGTAGACCAGACATAGTGCAAGCAGTATGTTATTGTGTACGTTATCAAGCAAGACCGACTAAAAAACACCTAAAGGAGGTTCAAAGGATCTTTCGATGCTTAAGGGGTACCATTAATATGGGACTCTGGTATCTAAAGGATTCTGGCTTTGAACTAACAGCTTTTTCAGATGCCGACCATGCCGGATGTCTTAATACTCGTAAAAGCACTTCTGGAGGAATACAGTTCCTAGGTGATAAGTTAGTCAGTTAGATGTCAAAGAAGCAGGACTGCATTGTAATGTCATTAATAAAAGCTGAGTACGTGGCGTTATTAGCAAGTTGTGCTCAAGTAATGTGGATGAGGACACAACTTAAGGATTATGGTTTCAACTACAACAAAATACCGTTGTATTGCGACTCTCAGTCAGCCATAACAATCTCATGCAACCCCGTGCAACACTCTCGTACCAAGCACATCCATACTTGCTACCATTTTATCAAAAGGAACAGGTTGAAAATGGTATAATTGAATTGTACTTTGTCAGAACTGAATACCATTTAGCTGATATGTTTACAAAAGCCTTACCCGAAGATAGGTTTTAGTATATTGTTAGACGAATTGGTATGAGATGTTTGACTCCAGCAGAACTGTCGGTTCTAGCAAATGAATCTGCTTGATATATTCTTCAAACATCGACTTGTAAATATTTTTGAGAAAAGAAAAATACAAAAATATAAAACCTATAAAACCAAATACAAAAATATAAAATTTCAAAAAGAAAATAGAAATAAAAAAAATCAAAAACTTTCCAAAAAGAATCTTCTCGACATGTCTCTTGGAATTGATAACATTTACGTACCTAGAAATGTTTATTAACATCAACACGGGTGTGTAAATGAAGTTCGAGCAAGAGTTCAAATGCTTTCAAAACATGTCATTTCTAATTTTTCTTTATGGCTTATGTGAAAATATCAATACATAACCTGGACTTCATATAAAGGAAAGTTTATCTATAAAGACAACTTCTCCTAACAACGAGAAAATCAACTTTTCTCGGTCTTGAGCTGTTCTTACAAGACATTCAAAGTTTTGAGCTCAAGAAAAAGGATAATGTACGCATAAGTGCACTTACCCTTAGAGTTAGAGGAGAAGTCTTCTAACATATGTTTTTCAAAGAGTTGAACACAATTTTTTAAGAATTTCTCAAGGACAATTCAAAATCTTTCAAAATTATGTGTTCAACACGCCTTCCCTCACAGTGTTTTAAAAGACCACAATATTACAATTGGTTCTATTTTTGAGGGGGAGATTTTTGAAAAAAAAACTTTTAATGATTTTGGATGCATCATCTCATGATAATTCTTATGTATTCAAAACATTATAAAAAGTCTTAATAACAAAATAGTAATAATAATGACTACTCAATAGAATGCTTGTTATAAGATGATACAGTGTCTGAGCACAATTTTTCAAGAATTATTCAATGACATTTCACCCTTAATTTTATATTCTTTTTACAACTTTGTATCATTTTTTTTGTGTTAAACATATGTAAAATTGAGGGGGAGAAAGAAGAAAAAGTTCCATATAATTCATGCTGTAACAATTTTCTCCCCATAATCACCTGGTATTTTAAAGAATAAATCAATTAGTATTTAAAATAAGGGGAGAAATGTAATTAAAATGTGATCTTAAAAATAATAAGTGATCTAAACGACTCAAAGTGCTTTATACTCTCTTTAATACTCTTCGGAAAAGGTTTTAATAGTATTATACGATCCTATTAATACACAAACAACCATCTTAATTAACGTTGAAAATCGTGAAAAGTCCCCCACATTACGGTAAGTTAGGTGATAGGTATTAAGTCCCTAAAATCCACCTAGAAAACCGGAGGGATCCTTACCCCAAGGACCCACTCCATAGTAATAGAAATACCAATCCTAGGTATGATTTGGGAATGAAAATAAAGAAACATGAAATAATGTCTGAACCTAAAAGCATTGAGCTAAGCTAACATTGGAACAATCACAACAAGGTGTTAGTAATGACATCTTGGTAAGCAGTGAAGGGGATGAAGAATTAAAAAGAAATGTATGGATAAATGGTGAAAACAAAGAAGTCCTCCACACACTTTAGGCAGAAACCGGGTCAATACATAATCTATTAGATTCATAAAGATGATTTTCGGTATTAAAGACAAGATGTGGAAACTAAAAGGGGGGTTGAATAGTTTACAGGTTTGTTTTACGTTTTAAGAGTTTGCTTTCAAAATTATTAGATTCAAGTTGCATGTTCAACCAATCAACAATATGAATCAACAAAGTAAATATCTAAACTAATACTAAATAACAATCACAACAATATAAAGAGATAAGAGAAGGAACAATCAAACCAAGACATCAAGATTTATAGTGGTTTGGCTATGAAGCTCTTCTTCGCCCTACTCCACTCCATGAGTATCCTACTCGATAGTTCACTATGTCAACAAGCTCCCTTCAGGCGGAGAAAATAGTTTACATGTCGCTTACGTTGTTTTTTGACACTAAGTTAAATGTCGAATCTTAATCTTAGCTAGAACCAATCTACTACTTCACAAACACTATACACTCACAAGATCTACACTATCAGGTATACACATAATCTGAATCACACAATTACACAAGATAATTACAATAGAGATTTGATAATTAGAAGAAGAGAGGAGAGATACTAAATAATAATTTTGTTGGTATTAAAAGCCTTCTTAATACAGCTAGTATTACTGCTGCTCATATCAGAGTTAATGCTGCTCAGTTATGTTAGTACTGCTCAAGAACTTCAGAGAAAAATGCTAAGTGTTTACTACTGCTAGTACACAGTTAGTACTGCTAGTATAAAGTTACTACTTCTAGTGCATATTAGTGCTGCTCAAAGACTTAGATGAAAAACTGCTAAGTAGTTACTATTGCTAGTATAAAAGTTACTACTGTTAGTACAAAGTTAATGCTACTAAAGGAGTTAATGCTGCTAGTGAAGAAGTTAGTACTGCTGAGTTAGTAAGTACTGCTTATGTGATTTATATGTGTTATTTGTGTAAAAGATATGTATAACTGATTTGTTTAAAAGATTTGATATTCTTAGGAAAGTATTGTAAGCCGTTTAGGACTCCTTGGTGTATAAAAGGAGGTTCTAGGACATAGAGTTTGATACTAGTCATTCATAGAATTATCATAGCTTCAAGGTCTTTGTAACCCTAATACTTTAAGAGTATTCGTATTATTAATAATATTGGAGGTTTTGTTTGTTGAATTATATGTTCATATAATTACTGTTTCATTGATAGTTCTTCTTAATATTAAAGATTAGATTCCGCATAATCTTTAATACATTCAAACAAAGTTTCTACTATAGTTGTGTTAGATTTATCTAATATAACTAATCCTTATACAAGCTTAAGGAATTCGATCTATTTAAGTGTGATCACCAAGTGGTATCAGAGCTTGTTGTTTGAGAAACTTTGGTAGAAGATATGAATCAAGATTCTGCACACATGGTGGCTGCATCCAAAGTTCCCATGCTCAAACCGGGTGAGTTTGAGTTATGGAGGATAAGGATTGAACAATACATCCAGATGATAGATTATGCACTATGAGAAGTCATAGAGAATGGTGCAACCTTTCCAAAAATAACAGTTGTGGAAGGTGCTGAAAAAGTGATGCATATTACATCTGCTGAAGATAAGGCTCAGAGAAGATTAAAAGTGAAGGCTAGAAGTACTTTAATGATGGCCATTCCCAATGAACATCAATTAAAAGTTTAACTCTATAAAGGATGCTAAGCTGTTGCTGGAAGCTGTAGAAAAAAGATTTGGTAGGAATGCAGCTACTAAGAAGACTCAAAGAAATCTCTTAAAGAAGCAATATGAAAACTTCACTTCTCTAAGCTCAGAGATTCTTGATCAAACCTTTGATAGGCTTCAAAAGCTTGTGAGTCAGTTGGAGCTTTTGGATGAAAAGCTTTCACAAGAAGATGTTAACCAAAAGTTATTAAGAAGCTTGTCACCTGAGTGGAACATACATGCTTTTGTGTGGAAGAATAAAGTTGAGTTAGAAATAATGAGCATGGATGATCTCTATAACAACCTCAAGGTGTATGAACCAGAAGTCAAAGGGATGTCTAGCTCAAGTTCAAACACACAAAACATGGCTTTTGTGTCCTATTTAAATAACAACACTAATAGCTCTAATGAAGCAGTTAATGCTGCTCATGGAGTTACTACTGCTAGCACTCAAGTTAATACTGCTTACTCTACAAATATTGATAACTTAAGTGATGCTGTTATTTGTGCATTTTTTTCTAGTCAACCAAATAGTCCTCAACTTGTACATAAGGACTTGCAATAAATCTATCCAGATGACATGGAAGAGATGGAAAATGGCCATGTTGACTATGAGGGCTAGAATGTTTTTGAAGAATACAGGAAGGAAGCTTACTGTTAATGGAAATGAGACTATTGGTTTTGATAAGTCCAAAGTAGAGTGCTACAACTGCCACAAGAGGGGACATTTTGCTAAGGAGTGTAGAGCTATAAGAAATCAAGACAACAAGAACAAGGAAAGCTCAAGAAGAAGTGTGCCTGTGGAAATATCTACTTCCACAGCTTTGGTGTCATGTGATGGTCTTGGTGGATATGATTGGAGTGATCATGCAGAGGAATGACCTATTATGCACTCATGGCTTACTCATCTTCAAGTTCTGACTCAAAGGTATCCAATGATTCAAATTGTTCAAAATCTTGTATGGAAACTATTAAATTACTTAAATCTCAAAATGATCAACTATTAAGAGATTTAGAGAAATCTAGTTTAATCGTTTTGGGTTATAAAATAGGTTTAGAATCAGTGGAAGAAAAACTTGAATTTTATAAAAAGAATGAGTCTGTTTATGTAGAAAACATTAATGGCTTAAAATGGGATATTCAAGTAGGAGAAATCACTATTAGAGAGCATAGGAAGAAGCTTAAAAAATTTAAAAATAAAAAGATAGCATTTAATTTAATGGAGATAAATTTAAAAATGCATCTAAAAGTTTAAACAAGCTCATAGAGTGTCAGATTGTTGATAATTGCAAGAAAGGTTTAGGCTATGAAAAATATAGTGTAGTTCCACCTCCCTACATAGGAAATTTCATGCCTCCAACACCTGATTTATCTTTTATTGGTTTAGATGAGTTTGTTAATAAGCCCGTAGTCAAGAACAGAAAGTGTCTAAGGTTGTTAGGAAGTTTGATGATTCCCCAATTATTAAAGATTGGGTGTCAGATAGTGAGGAAGAAAATGTATCTCAAACTAAAATGGAGAAGAAAATAGTTAAGCCTAGTATTGCTAAGATAGAGTTTGTCAAACCTAAGCAACAAGAGAAAACTGCTTGGAAAATTGTTAAACAAGTTGAGAAACATAGGCAAAACATTCATAGTCCAAGAGGCAATCAAAGAAATTTGAACAATATGATGTCTCAAAAACTAAGAAGCAATTTTGAGATGTTTAATAAGGCTTGTTATGTGTGTGGAAGCTTTGATCATTTGTAAGTTGATTGCAATTACCATCAAAAACAGTTTCAAAATCAAAGGATGGTAAAACCTATTTGGAACAATACTCAAAGGGTGAATCATCAAACTTTTTCTAAAAAGACTCACCCCTATGCTAAAAAGAACATGGTTCCAAGAGCAGTACTAATGAAGTCTGGCTTAGTATCAATTAATACTGCTAGACAAGTTAATGTTGCTCACTCAAAAACAATAGTGAATGCTGCTAGACCAATGTCATATCTTTCTAAAACAACACATTCAACTGTTAAAAGGCCCATTCATAAAAGCACAACATTTAAAAACAGTAATATTAATCAAAGGGGTAAAAATTTTAATACTGCTAGGCCAAAAGCAATAGTTAATGCTGTTAAGGGAAATAATGTTAATGTTGTTAAGGCCTCAGCTTGTTGGGTGGAAACCAAAGACTAAAGTTTTATACCATGTTTCTAAACACAACAATGCATCAATCACCCTAAAGGAGTTTAATTATATTGATGCACAAGGCAGATCCAAGTCAGTGTTGGCTTGGGTCCCCAAAAGAAACTGATTTTCTTATCTAATGTATAGGGCAATCCACAAGAGGATTTACATGATCAAGGAGTGATTGATAGTGGATGCTCAAGGCACATGACAGGGAACATGTCCTATCTTACAGACTATGAAGAGATAGATGGAGGATATGTTGCTTTTGGAGGGAACCTCAAAGGAGGGAAAATCACAGGAAAAGGTACCATTAAAACTGGTAATCTAGATTTTGAAAATGTGTATTTTGTGAGAGAGTTAAAGTTTAATCTCTTTAGTGTCTCACAAATGTGTGATAAAAAGAATAGTGTTCTTTTTAATGACACTGAATGTATTGTTTTATCTCCAAACTTTAAGTTAATTGATGAAAGTCAAGTTTTACTTAGAGTTCCTAGAAAGAACAATATGTATAGTGTTGATTTAAAGAACATAGTTCCTAAAGGAGGTTTAACTTGCCTTTTTGCAAAAGCCACATCTGATGAATCTAAACTTTGGCATAGAAGGCTAGGTCACTTAAATTTTAAAACCATGAATAAATTGGTTAAGGGAAATCTTGTAAGAGGTTTACCTTC
>BQNB010127984.1:3216-19352 GCA_026074375.1 Tanacetum coccineum | reverse complement strand
CTAGAATCATAGGATCACAAATATTGCCCTTCTAAAATCGTGCTAAGGATACGCTTCTGGCTTAACTAGTTAACGGAAATTGCCATTGGTTTATTAAAAATGTTGACTAGTAGGTGAATCTAGATAATTCAACAAATAATGTTCTGATTCCATTGGATAGTTGGACAAGTAGACTACTAGTGTATAAATTGCCATTAAGCAGTAAGTGGGTAAAGTCTCTATGAGCTAGGGTTTAACAAGATCACCATTGCTTTAATCCCTAAGATAGACTAAAATCAACAAATAAGGATGATTTATGCGGATACTTTAATTGTGACAGAATTAATGTGTCTAGGTCTTAAGATGAAGTCCCGCCTAAGTCTAAGAATGATATGCCTCTTCGAGATAAGTAATCATTGCACTGAATAAACAAACCAACTTCTAATCGGATTAATGATAACTGGGCTTAGCTTAGTTGGCCACCTGAGGTCTCCTAAGGAGCTTTGGGGAGGTTGTGATCATGAGGTCTCAGGTTCGAGCCTCATTGAGTTTTCCTTCTAGGTGAGAATCTGTGTTGGGCTCTGCCCACGCAGATGCGTCGAGTCTCTGACTCACTAATGATAGTATTGTACTAACTTGTCGTTCAAAAAAAGTTTAGTTTTCTATCATAAGGCTCGACCGCTCTTTTATCTTCTGTTAATTTGCTTGCGTGGTTAAAGTGTCTTGAATTGATTGTAGTCACCAACCAAACCCGTGCCAGTCTCTCAGGCTGAAAACCACCCTTTTACCTGTTAGAATTAGGATTAGAACTAACATAGAATTAGCATAGGTTTGACTTAGATCAGAATTAACTTAGATTGGATAACCAAAATATTAATAAATTAAGAGATTTAACCTCGCTTCAAGTGTTTGACACCTTACTTACCACGAATCTATCACCGACCGGGTACACTGCCCGTTAAAGTGTTGTTTTTGTTAAGTCGGCAAAATATAAATTTAAAATTTGAATCATAAAAATATACACCACACAACGACACATCAAGTTTTTTGTGCCGTTGCCAGGGAGTGAAATTTAATCTTGATTTTTATTTTATATTTTGGTTATTAGATTAAATCTAACCCTTAGGATTAGTGTAGTTTAGGATAATTTATAATCTTGTTTGTTTATTGTGTTTGTGTTATACTGTAACATTTCTCATTTTTCATGTCATTGTACGACTATATTAATGATCACTATTTATTTTGGTCCGATACGCGTTTACTTTTAATATTTACTTTTAAGCACGGAAGCAGAAATTAAACAGATGGAAGCTGATGATCAAGCAATTCAGACCATTCTTCTCGGTCTTCCTGAAGACATCTATGCTACTGTTGATAGTTGTGAAACTGCTCAAGAAATTTGGTTACGTGTTTAACAAATGATGAAAGGTTCTGATATTGGAATTCAAGAGAAGAAGGCTAAGTTGTTTAATGAATGGGAAAGGTTTACTTCCACTGATGGGGAATCGATTGAGTCTTACTATCATCGTTTCTCAAAGTTGATGAATGATTTCAAGAGAAACAAACACTTTCCAGAAAAGATTGCCAGTAATCTCAAGTTCCTAAACAACTTACAACCAGAATGGAGTCGACATGTTACCATCGTTCATCAAACAAAGGACTTGCATACTGCAGATTACACTCAGTTGTATGATTTCTTGAAATACAATCAAAAGGAGGTGGATGATTTAAGAGCAGAATGACTTGCAAAAACACAAGATCCTTTAGCACTCATGGCAAATTCCAACAATCCTTTCAATTATCCAGTGTTTCACCCAGATCTACCATCATCAAGTACCTACATACAACAACCACAACCCAACAACAACTATAACCCACAACCATCATTCAACCAGAACTACATGCAACAACCAATGCCAAATCCCGAAGACATTACAGATCCCACAACTGCAATGAACATGGCACTTGTTCTAATGGCTAAGGCATTCAAACTAAACTACTCAACACCAACCAACAACAACCAGAGAATTTCATCAAACCCTCGTAATAGGCAGATTGCTCAGCCGGGTATGAATTTGGGTCAAGATAATCAGATGCAAATGGTTGGAGGAAATGGGGGGAATCAGTTTAGACAGTATGCTGGGCAGAATGTCAGGAATCAGGTTGTTCAGAATGCAGTTCAGAATCCGGGTGTTCAGAATGTTGGAAATCAGAATGGGCTAATTGTTGTTCCGGGAATTGCTAATCAGAATGGGAATGGTAATGTTGTAGCAGCACGGGCTGAGGGTAATGCAAATGGGAATAATGGTAATCAGATAAGGTGTTACAACTGCAGAGGATTGGGTCATCTTGCTAGGAACTGCACAGTCAGGCCACAGAGAAGGGATGCTGCTTATCTTCAGACTCAGTTGCTGATTGCTCAAAAGGAAGAAGCAGGAATCCAACTACAAGCTGAAGAGTTTGATTTGATGGCTGCTGCAGCGGATCTTGATGAGATTGAGGAAGTCAATGCAAACTGCATTTTGATGGCTAATTTGCAGCAAGCATCGACATCGGGTACTCAGAGTGACAAAGCTCCCGTCTATGACTCAAACGGATCAGCTGAGGTACAACTTCATGAAAATTGCTATAATAATGAGATATTTAATATGTTTACTCAAGAGGAGCAGTATACTGAGTTACTCGAGCCCATTCTTGAACTACACCAAGTACAATAGAATAATAGTAATGTTATTTTTGAGGTTTCTGGTGTGGAACAAGATATGGGAACAGTAGAACAACATTATGCAACTGTTGAGGAAACACGTGCGTACCATGAATCATTATTTCATAATTTAGCTGCGGAAGTTGAGAAAGTCAACACGGTCAATCGCAAAATAAAAGAAACAAATGCTGAATTGACCACTAAGCTTGCTAGATATAAAAATCAAGAAAGGTGTTTTGAAATTAGTCAAGAAAAATATGACAAACTTGAAAGGTGTTATCAAAAGTTTGTTTATCAAGAACAATGTCTTACTAAAAAGATAAATGCACTTCACTTAAGTTCTGGTAAACAAATAACGACTTTGAATGAGGAAATTTCAAATTTAAATAACCAACTTTCAAAAGAAAAGTCAACCGTGTCTTCTCTTCAAGAAGAAAAGAAAAGGCTGAAGTCTGATTTCAAAACACGTGAAGACGAACTTCTTGATAAACAAATCCAACTTGAGAATAAGATAAAGGAATTAGATAATATTTGTTTTATAAACGTCAATCGATTTAAACGGTGCACACAAAATGAATAAACATGCTTTCACCTAAGCCAGACTCGTTTTACCACACCAAACAAAAAATGGTTTTGGGTTATCAAAATCCTTTTTATCTCAAGCAAGCTCAGCAGAAACAACAGAGTTTGTATAATGGCAAAGTTCTATTAGAAAAGCATGATCCTCCTACTGTGTATGATTCGGAGGAGACACTGGAACTTGCTCAAGAGAGTCGCTTAAAAATGAAACAATTAAACAAAGAAATAAAACCAGCAAATTATACAAAGATTAATCATCTTTCGGGGGTTTTTGTTTCTCAAACGGCCAAGTCACGTGAAGAGTTGTATCTTTCAAATACTTTCAAAATGGCCAATGTTTCTAAATCAATTTCAATACCAAATGAAGAGTTTTCGGATGATACTACACCAAGTGTTGCACAAAAATTTCTAAATGAGGTAAAAAGCACCATTGTGACTCTTCAACGTGTTGTCAAACAAAAAATGACTTTAGATATACACAATTGGTCGTCTTCTGTTCACCAAGAGATTCACAAAATTATAAAAGATGAAATTTTCCCTATCGTTAACCAAGTTGATGCTAGAGTGCAAAATTTTGAAATACAATTTTTGAAAGAAGCAGCCAAATTTGTTCGAGACTTCCAATCTCTTGCAAAAGAAGCTGATGAATCTCTTGCTAAGCACAAGGCATTGGAATGGGAAATTGAGCGTCTCTTGAGAGCAGTTGTCAGTCAGGATATTATGTCTATTGTGCAAAATAATTCTGTTGTAGATACATCAAATCTCCAAACTAAGCTTGAACGTACGAAAGAACGTTTTGAAAATTGTATCATTAAAAAGGAGAATGAGTATGCTAAACTTTGGAATGATTGGTACAAAAAATGTGAAGAATGCAAATATGACAAAATTTCGTACGATAAAGCTTATAATGACATGCAACAAAAGATCGAACGGTTGCAAGCTCAGTTGGGAGATCAAAAGGGTAAAAGTAAGGATACTCAGTGTGTATCAGATACCCTTGATCCTTTGCCTCAGAAACTTGAAAATGAGAACGTAGAACTAGAGTTTTAGGTTCAGAATTATGAAAAAGAAAACGCTCATCTTAAGACTGCATACAAGAACCTATTTGACTCTATCAATGTGACACGGGCTCAAACCAAATTAATAATTGACTCTTTGCAGAACAAATTACATGACACGATTTATGAAAATGCTAAGCTAAGAGCCCAGTTATTCGATAAGGTTTCTGAACAAAAGGACACCACCAAAGGTACGAGTACGAATACTAAATTTGCAAATCAATCAACCGAGAGGAAACCGTTTTTGCAATCTTTAAGAAACAAGTCTGTTGTAAGACAACCAAATGCATTTCAATCTGAACGTCCAAATTTTTCAAAAACTCGGGTTCCTCAAAAGGTCGATAAGACGAATGATTTGTCAAATCCAGTCACTTCAAACTCGGTACCCACCACCAAAGAATCAAAGGTTGTAGAAAATGATAAAGTGATTGCCCCTGGAATGTTTAGGATTAATCCTTTTAAGAAATCTAGGGAAGTAAAGTTTGTGCCTAACAAACCTGTTAATGCAAGCGTTAGGACAAATCCGATCACTGATCCACAACCTTATGTCATCACTAAGAAAGTTGTTAATTCTGACTCACATGGTTTCTCTTCTACAGGAGTAGACATCACTACTAAGACCAGAAGGCCACAACCTAGGAGCAATACAAAGAATTATAGGGTCCCTTCTGCGTCCTAAAGTATTGCCAGCAAGAATAAAAGAATTTGAAGTAGAAGATCACCCTATGAAGTATCCTTCTATCTAAGCAATAAGAAACCATATGTCCATCTGAATGTAATCATGATAAGCGTTGTCTATTCAGAATGAATAAAATATGAAGTTAGTTTGTGCTATGTGTAAGCAATGTTTAATACAGCAAAAATAAAAAAAAAAAAAAGAATCAGATGTAAAGTGTGCTTAATTATGTTAAATGACATGAATTCTCGTGGTAAGAAACAAAAGGAAAATGTTTCAACACTAAAAATCAAAAGAAACAAAAGCCAAAGGTTATGAAGCCTAAGAAAGTAGGGTCCAACAAAAGACTTGCTTCACCTAAGCCTAGTAAACCTATATCTTGTCTTAGGTGGTTACTAACTGGAGGACTTTTTGACCTTAAAGGAAAAATAATCGCATCCAGTCAATCTGACTGCTCTAATGATGATAATGCATATACTTCTAACCCTCCGGAACCTACAATCAAACGGTTTCCAAATTCTACTTCTTTTTCTTGTGCAATTTATCCGAAATTGTTTTATGGTGCGTTGACTCGGTTGTTCCAAGCATATACCGGGAATCTAAAAGCTTCTCATCAATTTCCGTTGGAATTTTTTGGGAAACTGTTCGCTTTGGAAATGATCATGTTGCAGCAATGTTTGGGTTTCGGTGATCTTCCAAACGGGAAATTATTTTGATCACCAGGTTTTTATTCATTGAGGGCTTGGGGGCAAACCTGTTCTCGGTTGGGCAGTTTTGTGATTCAGATTTAGAGGTCACTTTCAGAAGAAATACATGTTTCATTAGAAACTTAGAAGGAGTTGACTTGTTAAAAGGAAATCACACAACAAACCTTAACACCATCAATCTCCATGAAATGGCCTATGCATCCCCAATTTGCCTCAATTTTGACACCATAAATGACCTTGCCAAAAACGATCTTGTCACCGGTCTTCTAAAATTCAAATATCATAAAGAACATCTTTGTCCCTCATGTGAGCAAGGAAAAAGCAAAAGGGCATCTCACCCACCCAAACCATTTCAATTCTAACAGAGGTTACACCTCTTCATAATGGAATTTGTGTGGTCAAATGAAGAACGCAAGCCATAAATGGAAAACAGTATGTTTTGGTGATTGTGGACGATTACTCTCGTTACACTTGGGTACATTTTCTCAGATCAAAAGATAAAGCACCAGAAGTGATTAAAACCTTCTTGAAGAGAATCACTGTCCTTCTTCAATTCCCTGTTATCATCATAAGAACCGGCAACAACACAAAATTCAAAAATCAAATACTTAAAGAATACTTTGACAGTGTTGGCATCTCTCACCAAACGTCTTCTATCAAAACTCCTTAGCAAAATGGAGTAGTAGAACGAAGAAATCGGACGTTAGTAGAGGCTACTAGAAGAATGTTGATTTTCTCTTGTGCACCGTTATTCTTATGGGCTGAAGCGATTTCTACTGCGTCCTACACTCAAAATCACTCCATCATTCTCCGTCGATTTAACAAAACACCATACGAGCTCATTAACAGAAGAAAACTGGATATCTCCTTTCTACATGTATTCAGGGCTCTCTGTTATCCCAAGAATGACCATGAGATATTGGAAGCTTGGTACAAAAGGTGATAATGGCTTTTTTCATTGGTTATTCTGCTGATTACCTATGCCTTACAGAGTTTACAACCGAAGGACAAAGAAAATCATGGAGACAATGAATGTGACATTTGATGAGCTTTCAGCAATGGCTTTTGAACAAAGCAGTTCAAAACCCGGGCTTCAAGGCATGACTTCTGGACAAATCAGTTCAGGACTCGATCTTACTTATGCTCCGTCAACAATAACAACTCAACAACCAACTGAAGGTGAATTGGATTTACTGTTTGAAGCTATGTATGATGATCATATTGGTGGTCAACCGTCAGCTGCTCCAAGAACTGTTCTGGCTGCTCAAGCACCTCAAGTTCTTCAGACTCCAACGACAACTACAACAACAGCAGACACCGCACCGACACCAACAAATTCATCCTCTCAAGCTACAAATTTTCCAAACACTTCACAGGATGTTGACGAGCTCGAAACACAACAACATGTTCAGCATCAACCCGCAACAATTGCTGACAATGTTCCAAATGCTATGTTCGATGAAAATACGTTTGTAAATCCTTTTGCTACTCCATCCACAAGTGCTGCTGAATCATCATCTTCACAATATGTGGATCCATCGAACATGCATACATTTTACCAACCATACCCTCATGAATATCAATGGACTAAGGATCACCCTCTGGAACAAGTGATAGGAGAACCCTCACGACCAGTTTTGACAAGGAATCAACTCCGATCCGATGGTGACATGTGCATGTATGCATTAACGGTAAGCACTATGGAACCGAAGAATTGTCCAAAGAGCCGCTGACCGAACCCGCATGATTGACTCAATGCAGACGAGATCATTCTTTAGTTCAAAAGGCTTATGTATGGGGTTGTTAGTTCCTCTCCTATAATATAAACCCCTAACATTGAAATGGGTAATCAAAAACAAGGCATGAAGACGAGAACCACGGCAACCCGAAACAAGACCGTGGTTGTGAGAGGGTACCGCCAAGAGGAAGGAATAGATTTCGAAGAATCCTTTGCTCCGGTTGCTAGAATGGAAGCTATCAGGATATTTTTGGCATATGCTGCACACAAATCGTTCATTGTGTTTCAAATGGACATGAAAACTGGCTGTAACTTGCAAGGTACGCTAAAAGAAGACGAGTATGTGTGTCATCCAAAGGTTTCACGATGTTGATCATCCAAGCCATGTCTACAAGTTAAAGAAGGCACTATATGGGTTAAAGCAAGCAGCAAGGGCATGGTACGACGAATTGTCAATGTTTCTCCTATAGAATCACTTCTTCAAAGGCACCATTGATCCAACATTGTTTATAAGGCGCTTCAACGACGACATCTTAGTGGTACAGGTCTATGTTGATGATATTATCTTTGGTTCTACACACCCTAGGTATACCCAACTGTTTTCTGACCTCTTGAAAAGGCCCCTTCGAAATGTCGAGATGGGGGAAAAATGACATTATTTCCTTGTTAATTTTAACCAATCCCCCTATGCGATCTTATAAACAGTCCAAACTACGTTTTTAGAAATCCTTAAAAAATATGAGGAATGGAAACTTGTGATCCCGTTTAGTACTGCCAATGAGATCAAAGACAAGCTTGAACTTGACAATATGGGAGTCTCCAAGTCGATGCAACAAAATATCGAAGAAGATTGGTGCCCTAATGAATCTTACGTCTAGTAGACTGGACATATGTACAATGCTGAACTTGTTTATGTGCCCGATACCAGGCTAAGCCAACGAGAAGCATCACTCTCTAGAGGTTAAAAGGATCTTTATCGTTAACACCGAGGAAAAACTATTAATACGGGTTTTCAGTATACCAAAGATTCTGGATTTGAACAACCGGATTTTCAGATGCTGAGTATGCGGAATGTAAAGACCCTTCAAGAGTAGACCTCCGGTGAAGCTCAATTCTTATAGCGAAAAAGCTAGATCAGCTGGTCCTCAAAGAACAAGATTCGTACACGGCGCTTCTGACCGCTGAAGCAAAATATAGTATGTCTCTTATCCGCTTGCTGTGCCCAAGTCATTTGGATGCGGACACAGTTAACGGATTATGGCTTTCTCCACTACAAACAAAACAATCTATTGTGATTCGAAATCACTATACCATATTCCTTCAACCCGTCCAACACTTCTATGAACAAACACATTGCTGTCCCGCTACCATTTCATAAAGGAACACGTGGAAAAGGGTACGATTGAACTGTATTTTGTCAAGACGGATTACCAACTGGCCGACCTCTTCACCAAAGCTCTTCACCTATTTGGTTCGTCCCATTGGTATGCGCAGTTTATCTCCTCAGGAACTTGATCGTCTTGCAAAATTAAAGTAATTCTTTGTATATATTTTATCAGAAAACAAAATATAAAAATATAAAACCTATAAAAGAAAAAAATACAAAATCAGAAAATCAAAAAATTTCAAAATTTCAAAAATAATCTTCTTCGACATGCCTTTTGACAATCGATAACATTTGCGTACCTAGAAATGTTTATTAATATTAACACGGGTGAATAAATGTAGTTCGAGCGAGAGTTTTAAATGCTTTCAAAACATGTCCTTTCACTTTTTCTCTACGACTTCTAAGTAAATGTCAGCTTAGGACTCGGGTCCTAAAGAAAGGAAAATGTTCATTTATGTACATTTATCCTAAATAACGGGAAGTTCACATCTTCTCGGTCTTTAGCAAAGTCATATAAACATTTAAAGTTTTGAATGCTCAAGAGAAGTACTAAGGAAAATGATGGTAAATAAGATATATCTCAAATATTTTCCTGTTGAGCATAATTTTTTCAAGATATTTTCAAAAAGAAAATTTCAAATTCTTTCAAAATTATGTGCTCACAACAACACACTCTCCCACTTCCAATTTTCACTTCAATTCTATAATTGAGGGGGAGTATAATAATATGATTCATTGTGCATGCACTCCTGTTCTCCCTAGACTAAGTTAGGCTCATGTGAATTCCGGACATTAACTTGTTGTTAATTTACTAAATGTTAAAAATTGTAAACACATATGCAATTTTTGAGGGGAGAATAGTGATTAAAATGTGATCAATACAAATTAATAATGGATACGATCTTCAATCTATAAGTGCGTTCTCAAACCTCGCATGTGCAAAACTCTTTCATAATATTGTGCATATGTGTAGGGGAGATTTTTGGTAACTATGGAAACACTTAATGTGTCTCAAATGATTATCAGACACGTTGATCGATTTTTTATCAAATGGTTTTATGGATCTTCATGGCAATACCCTAAAGACCGACCAACTTATGTTTCTAAGATTATAAGGCGATTAAGGTTAGGTATATTCTTTCTATGATCCAGCCAGAACACGGAGGGATCTACCCGGAACACTGCATTAGATAGAGTTAAAAGTCCTAGATATGATTAAAAAGGAAGTAAAGTTAGAATAAGGGGAATAGTGCCGACTGAGCTGGAGCTAAGTGCGCTGGCAACTAAACCAACAAGGCACTATCATGAAGTCCCGGTAAGCACTAAAGGGGTTGAAGAATGAAAAAGAATTGTAAGGATAAAGGGTGAAAAGAAAGAAGCCCTCCATACAACCCTAGGCAGAAACCGGGTCAATACATAATCTATCGGTAATCACAAAGATGATTCTGATATTGAAGACTAACATCATGGACCCAGTGATGCAATGCACAACCCTCCCTAGCCACTCAGAATCTCTCAAAAGATTTCTGTTTCATTTCTCACGGAGATCAACACGTTTCTATCAGTATACTCTTCCGAGATCGTTGATATTGAAAAGGTGGCAGTCCACCTCCAGCCTCCGATACAAATAACAAATGTGCACTTATAGAGTCTAGAGCCAACGAGATCCATCAAAAATCTCACTAGGACACAAATTCCAATATATAAAATGTCATACATCATTATACAACATTTGGTATCAAAAAGTCCTACGCATTATCCTTGTGATAATTGCCAGAACATCAGAGTGATACTCTTTAGTATTCACAATGACGATGGAAATCCTTCTTGAGCCAACATCAAACAAGCTCTTGGTAGGTGACTTGCGAGATTCTAAATGAATCAAATCCTGTGGGTCAACTGGATGATCGATTTGGTCCATTATATGAATTGACAGACTGAATAAAAAAAGATATAACCTATCTGATTTACTCTTACTGTGTTGTCTCTTTGAGACGTTCCGGAAAGAGAACAATGCAAAGTACGTGAATCTAATGCAATCGCGTTAGAGGATCTAATACTTTGAGCTGGAAACCATGTCAAGGAGGTTCTTCTAAATTGAACCTACCTGATCACAGGTATAGTATTTATACTGTAAAACGGTCTTCACGGAACCGGATGTTAATGTAACCAAAATCAAGATGAATGACATAGCCATATTTTGTCTATATTTGTTGTTTATCACTAACATTAATTTTCAGGTATAAGTGACGGCGTTACAACCTCATTCCAGCGGAGTCAAGATTCAAGACCTCATGCTCAATCGACAATGATAAATACAGGATGAAACCTCAAGCACACGTGTCAAAGTCTTCCATAATCTCTGATGTACAAGCACTACCTCAAAAGAACATTTTTGACAAGATTGCCGGACAATAACCAAGACATATCTTACAAGTGGATCAAGTACTACTCCTACCGTGATGTGGTACAAGTAACCATGTTAAAGAAAATGTTGAGGGAGATTGTTAGCAAGCTTTCAAGACCTTGAGCATGAGGGTGGAGATACAAGATCGCAAGGCGGCATAAAGATTCAGAGATCTCGGTAATCAAGACAAATAAAAGCCAATGACTACGATAGCAGTATTTTGTCAAAGAATATCAAGTTAAAGATCAAGATCCAAGATCACAAGCATGCAAATGGAACTTCAAAAGAATTCCCAAGAATACAAGGCTCCAAGACTCAAGACGTCACAAGAAGGATCCACAATTGAATGACCACCCCTTAGGGGAGATTGTTAGCTATGTTTTTAGTAAAAGTGATGGTCATTATTATTCCCGAGCCTTGTATAGGAAAAGGTAGTTTTACGGGAATTACTCTAAGCTAATTAGGCCTTAGTGTCGCGCTTAAAGCCTTTGTGTAATAGGTTCGGCCCAAAGAAAATCCCAAAAGGCTTGTCCACTCTATGTACTATTTAAAGCCCTCTCCAAGTGTGGAGAGGGTGTTGCTTCTCATTTTTCTTTTCTAAGTGCAAGTAACCATCTTATTTTTCTCTCTTTGTCTCTCTCTCTAGTTCTTTCTCTCTCTAAAATCTTTTTCTTATTTTTGTGTTCATGGTGATGAAATGATATCTCTAACATAAAGAATGATTTAGGGTAGGGACCTACTAACTTTCACCAAAAGTCGTAAACCAAGACATGCATACATGGCCGTAACGACGGAATAGACATGCACACTCGTACAAATCCTCATTCGCATAAAACCAGCGGCTAGTCATTAGGAAAGAGAAGTAAATTGTTTTAAAAATATAAAATACGAATCAAATAATTAAGATCTAAAATACAAGTTGCTATACACTTTCTCCGGTGTACCAGATAAAGACACAACTATTTACAAACGTCTAGATCATAGATCAAAAACGACAACCTAAGTTGGTGTTCCTGTAACGGTCAACTTCCCAATCATCCCATATTTTACATACTTTACAGGGAAAGTGGCGATATCTACCACTTTATACAATACTCTACATCATCGATTTGTATCAACAAATAATCGATCCTTCATGTAATTCCTTTGGTAGTTATGAAACGATTATCTTCAAACTTTCCTTTTTCTTTTTTGTTGCGATTTTTCTAATTTTTTCGATTTTCTTTTTTTTCGCTAAACACTATACTACGAAACTCGGAGTAGTTTCACCATCTTCACGATCATAATAATTCTTGATAATTCCTTCAATTATTTGGACTACATTAATTGCGATGGTAAGTAAAAATACACGAGGTCATTTGACTATAATAACATTCCTATTTGCATGTGTAAATGTATTCCAACTGTACCAAAATTGACAACAAGACTCGGGAAATACAAACTTTAAGACATTAAGAAACTAGAAACAGGTAAAATAAACTTAATCTAACACGGCGTAGGGCTAAGGTTATAACTCTGATCTGTAATGAAACAAACAATTGGTTGTAGTTCCTAAAGATGGCTCCTACGGGTTGTTCTAGGGGTATCTTACTCTTAAAATGAGAGTAAACAAAGGGTTTATACGGGGGTTAACTAACCAGTGTAGTTAGTTAATAAGCAACATGTAAAGGCGTTTTGGGTGTAATCCTAAAATTTACCAATTTAAACAAGTTACTCCATCTAAATCCATAGTACTCATCATTGCGGTCTTGAGTGATATACCAAGCCAAGTTCTAAAGTCTACAACATCACCGGCACACTCATATTTTTGTAGAATTTGGGTAAACATTTGGAAACGGATAGGTTAAATCCTCACAATATCTAACAAGGGTTATTGTGTGCGGGTTATGTATCAAGTAATTTCACAAAAGTATGCTTGAATTTTTTTTTAAATTTGAGCATAATTTAAGCATTTTAGTGTGAAAAATAGGACAAGTAAACATTCTAATTCCATCCCCCCACTTGAATTATACAACGTCCTCGTTGTATAGATAAAACATTAAAAATACAGGAATTAAAAAGAATTAGAATGAGAAACTCCCTGATATATGGCTCGTTAATTCTCATGTTTGGTTTATTTGAGAGCAAGAATTCATGATGAACTAGGCCGTCATGAGGTTTCCAAAGACTCCAACACTTCAATACCCACATTTGTAAATTCTTCCACCAATATTCGTTGATATTTATTTCAACGTAGGTCCGTGTAAAATAAGAAAAACGTGCAAGTTCCAACCTATTGGTACCATACGGTTAATTTTAAACTAAACTAAACAACATAAATATAGCCAGACTGGTAAATACACGTATCCGGTGCCTTAAAACGCCGAATTGCCAAACTACAAAATTTTTTTTAAAGTGCATAAAAAGTAAAGACTGATAACGTCTAGACAATCAATACGTCATATGGTATGGAGCGGATACGTCGTGATGATGACCTGGGAAGACAGACTCAATAAAAATAAATAACATTCCGGGTTGTCTCTTGGAAGCACTTTTGTTTACAGCAAAGTCTTTAAGTTAGACTTTTCTTCAGCTTCTCTTCACTCAGCTCTAGTTACCATCCATCCTTCGTCCATCATGCGAAAGATTTCCTGGTATGCTCGGCATGCATCATCGCTTGTTCTTGCCAAATCGTCGTATTCATCTTCTTTAACAACAACATACTCTTCGTCTTGTCCCGCATGAAATACTTATCATCTGAATTCTTTCTCATATTGCACACCGGAAGTTCAAATGAGTATCACATAACTCTTGTGTTCTTATGAGTTTACATTCTCATATACTATAACATCGTGGAACAGGTAGTACTCACATTTCTTTCCTATCTTCTCATATTCTATTCCATCATCGCTTGATTCATCATCACTGATTAAGCCTTACATGATAGCTTTATTTCTTAAAGCTTGTTCTTTTAGCTCGTTTTCCTTTAAGGCTTCATACCATTCATAATCTTGGTAATGGAGCGAATCACCAACTATGTAAGCTCCAGGTAAGTTTCCTCGATTACAGTATCCATCATTCTTCCAACTACATGTTGGCCATTCCGAATATCCAGTTTTATAATTAAAGGGCTTACAATAATGCTTAACTAGTGTGGGTTCAGTCCAAACTCCAGTGTCAGTCCACGGTTTCTCATCAAGCCATGGTATATCTTTATTCCATTTATAGATCCAAACATCTTTATATTCATCATAAGTCTTGAATCCCTCAATGTCCTTAGTAAGTAAGTTTGGATCGATTTGTAAAAGATAGTTAAATTCTTTGAAGGTCTTGCACATAGGTGTCTCAAAATCAAATAATCTTTAGTGTCGAATACAAAAGACTCATCAACTTCATCTTCATTATCTAGAAGATTTCTTCATTCATGAGCTCAACTCATCATCTCCTCTAATCAGTACATCCATAACGCTTTCATTGTATAAGATCCAGTTGTCTTCTAAGTAAAAAATTTTTGATCCCAACCATTCAATAAATGCAACATCAGACGGATCATATCCCATATCATCATCAACTTCTTATTCTGAATCATTATCCATTTTTGAGTCACATGGGATGTTAGCAACTTCAACTTCATATGTGAATAAATCTTCATCCAATTTGCTTAATCGACTGACTTCATTGTTTAAAACTTTAAGTGATGCATCGCAAGTAAGCGGAACATCTTCTACCTTAACATCCTTAAGTTTCTTGAACTCTCCTTTGATAACCTTTGTCATTCTTACTGAAAAATATCCAAACAATTATGAGTAGAACCAGCGGAGAAAGGTATATATAAAAAAAATTAGGCCTTAAGTTCGAATATGGAAATGAATTTTATCAGATGATCGATACGCCATATCCAATGGAAGTGAATACGCCGTATTCAACTATCGACCAAAACAATGTAGTTAAGAAAAACAATTAAATATGCAAACAATTAAACACACGAATATATACAAGCAAAAAATTAAATACATATATACAAATATTACAGAATATACAAGAATATACACTAATCTAAATTACACTAATCCTAAGGGTTAGATCTAATCTAATGTTAAAAACCAAAATATCAAATAAAAATCAAGATTAATTTTCACTCCCCGGCAACGGCGCCAAAAACTTGATGTGCTGTCGTTGTATGGTATATTTAAGATGATTCAAGTTTTAAATTTATATTTTGCCGACTAAACCAAAAACAACACTTTAACGGGCAGTGTACCCGATCGATAGTAGTTTCGTGGTAAGTAGGGTGTCAAACACTTGAAGCGAGGTTAAATCTGTCAATTTAATTAATATATTGGTTATCTAATTTATGTTTATTTTATTTTATTCTAAATCTATGTTAAACCTATGTCAGTTTAAATCCTAATTCTAACGGGAAATAGGGGGTTTTCAGCCTGAGAGACTGGCACGGTTTGGTTGGTGTCTATAATTAATTCAAGGCACTTTAAGCCACGCAAGCTAATTAACAAAAGATAAAGAGCAGTCGAACCTTATATAAGAAAACTGTATTAACCATTATTAATCCGATTAGAACATTGGTTTGTGTATTTAGTGCAATGATTTCTTCTCTCGAGGTGGCATATCGTTCTTAAGACTTAGGAGTTACATCATCCTAAGACCTAGACACAATAATTCTGTCACAATTAAAGCATCCGCATAAAGCATCCTTATTTGCTGATTATAATCTATCTTAAGGATTAAAGCAATGGTGATCTTGTTAAACCCTAGCTCATAGAGACTTTACCCACTTACCGCTTAATGGCAATTTATACACTAGTAGTCCACTTGTCCAACTATCCAATGGAATCAGAACATTACTTGTTGAATTATCTAGGTCACCTGCTAGTCAACACGATTAATAAACCATTGGCAATATC